>JACGAQ010001137.1:0-69905 GCA_014119065.1 Orius insidiosus | reverse complement strand
TTTTGTTAAAAACTTTTAAATTTGCCATGTGTTTTGTATATTTATATTTATTCTTCCCTCTGGACTCCGGAGATAAAGTAGATTGTTTTGAAAGTAAGCCCTTAAAAGGTTTTATAAGTGGCAAAAGGTCAAATTAGGTTGAGTTGTAAGATGCTTGGGGGAGGTTGTTTTCGAATAAGAAGTGGACGCGAAAGCTAAAAGTTTTTAGCCGAGAAAAAGACCACTTTCCGTCAAGGGAAGGGTTTCTAGTTTGTATAATTACATTATGCCGAAACCCTTACAAAACTCTCTCTTTATAAACAGAGTAGAAAAAGTTTTCAACAAAGGAATGCAGAAAAAGAGAATGCCGGAACCTAACATATTTGGATTACTTCATTTTTAACTTCCTTAAAGAAGCTATTGTGATACCCTCCACGTCGGGTTTTGGGGAAGGGTCTTCCAGACCCCGGAGGGTCAATTGAATATTGATCTTTACCGATCTCAACTTTGTCTGTGGTGCCGGCCGGCCGTCCGTCCGTAGCATTTTTTCCGGAACACTTCACGGCCACAGTTTTTATTTCACAATTTCACAAATTTCTTTAGCCGGTGAAAAAGAAACTAACGAGGGCGATTTTTGAATTTCGAAAAAATGGCGGAGATTGTCTTGAAATTTTAAAAAATTCGCTGCGGCCGAACCGTTGGTCCGATTTTTACCAAATTTTCACCAATTACTCCTTATATTTTTAAGAATTTTTGGTGTAAAAAAATTGCCACTTTTTAGTTATTAATTTTTTTAGTAGGGAGAAATTTCGTACTTCTACCCTTTACGAGAGGCACATCCCTAGGCCAAAGAGCCCATTATTCTATTGACACTTAAAAAAATTTTCGAAAAAAAAAAAAAAAAAAAATTTTCAAAACAAAAAACCCGGAAAAGAAAAAAAACTTGGAAAATTCTCCTTTATACTTTCCCTCTGTTATACATCCCCTTCCGTTTACTTTCGTTCCCTTATACTTCCACCTCCGTTATACTTCACCCTCTGTTATACTACCCTCACTTAAACTTCCCTTCCCATATACTTCCCCTCACTTATACTTCCCCTCCATATACTTCCCACTCCGTTATACTTCCCCTCCGTTATACTTCCCCCTACGTTTTACATCCCCTCCGTTACACTTCCCCCTCCTATATAGATACTTCTCTTTAAGGAAGTTTTCGTTGGAAGCTCTTCAAACCAGTACTTTATTACATTTTTTTTTCAAAAACTTTGAATAGGTCCGCAATAATCAGAGGGATGGCCAGCTGAAAAAAAGATCTTTTCCCTGTGTGTTGAGTTAACTCATTTGCCACGTGAACGTACTTCATCCCGCTATATCGCGACATCTATTTTTAATGCTAGAAGGAAAGCGGGCAGCGGCGATGCATACGTATCCGCTTGTCATCCGCACTTAAAGTCGTCAGACGTCCAGGCAATTTTGACTTATCAATTATGAGGATAACCACCAGTCAGAAAATGACATTCATGGGGGGGGGGGGGGGGGGTGTATAACTTAATCACCGCGATTTGTAAACTGATATTTTATTTATTTGAAATGAAAAATAAAATGAGTTGATAGTATTGGAAATCCAAGTTAACATCTTCAAAATGATATTTTTGTTGATCATCTTGGATTTCCAAAAAACGAAGAAAACGGTCTTATTAAAATCTTCCCCTTGAAAAACCTTTTATATATACCATTTTTTTTTCTTTTCTCCAGAAAAAAAAAATAATGAGAACCCTATTATTCTCCGCGTTGTTATCTATGGTTCATTTTCCCCCATCTTTCCATTTTCTTCCAGTCGATAATAACCGAAAAGCGTTCTTATTTACTTTAAAACTCGGATACGCGCGAATATCAAAGTAAACAGGGTCTTTAATTAAGACGAGAACAAATAAATAACCGGTGTTTACTATTGTCGGTTGAAAACAAACGCCGTCGAGACGAACCAACTACCGGCCTTTCCGCTGACAAACATTCGGTCCGGTTAAATCGCTTTGCGAATACTCGAATACGCTCGAGTCGAAATTATATTGACTTTGTTTTACTAAAGCTCTTGAATCAATTGAAATTATGCTCCATTATATTACCTTTTATTTGCTTTATGACTTTTAGCTTTTTGAAATTGAAATTGCAAATGAGAATATGAGATTCCTAGTTGAACCCATCAAAACGCAGAATTTTATTTTTTTTTTTACCCACAGGTCTCCTGGATGCGGAAACGCGACCTACACATTCTTACTTCAAACATATTCACATACACGGGCGACGCACGATTTTCCGTCATACACCCCGACCCGAGTGACGACTGGAACCTCCGGATCGAATATATACAAAAAACGCGACGCCGGAATCTACGAGTGTCAAGTGAACACCGAACCTAAAATCAACATGGCCATTCAGCTAAATGTCGAAGGTAAGAAAGCGCCCCATAAAAATGTTATGTCCTACGTAGATAATGATCGCAAAAACCCTTCCTCCTAATAACCCCACCCAACTTTTTTTCCACCAAAACAAAAATAGCCTTTTTTTAGTTTTCTAGCCTAACGCCCAAAAAAATTTATTTCTCATTCATCAATCTGCTCGCATTTTACGCAATGGATTGCTTGAAATGTAAATAATATAAATATTTTATTGTTTAGAGTTTTAAATTCAATTTAGGAAGCCAATGTAAATATTTTTTTATACGTTTTATAAATTGCAATGGGAGATGCTATGCCTGAAAAACTGAACAAATTAAATTAAATTGCATTGTGTTTTACATTAATTTAACAATGCACGAATTATAGTCGACATTTTTATTTACTTTATTTCATCAGTTAAAAAGGGAGGTCACGAATTTATTTTTGTTTTTAAACTTCCTCAAAAGAACCTTGAAATCTGATTTTAAGGGGTTTTTCTTAAGTTACACCTTCGTACGCGACATCTGAAGTGGGATACGTTGCGTCATCAGAGGGGATGCGCGACCAGAAATGCAAGTTTTGAGCTTTTCTCTTGATTTGGCCTTGAAACTCCGAAACTCTTTTTCTTTTATTTTTCTGGGAAAATTTTTCCTTTGTGTTCTTTCTTTTCTGTCAAGGAATTTCAAGAGAAGGGCGGTTCCCATCGCCCTCCTAGGGGCCCCGTATGGTCAAAACGTCCCTTCGTCATTATCAAACCTAATTTTTTCGTCCTTCTGTCGCCATTTTATCCAGGACAAAGGCCACATTTTTCATCAATTCTTTGGTTTTCTTTTCGAGGAAGTTTGTGAAACGGTCCTTTTTGTAATATCTTCATAAGGAAAGAAATTTTAGCATTATTAGTATAGGTTTCCGTTTTTAAAATGTGCGGGAAGAGGAGCGCTTTAGTTGTTGCCTTTTGGGCTGAGTTGTTTGTCTGTATTTTATTTATTTTTTTGTAAAACTGTGCATTTTCAGTGTATATAGGAATGTAAGGTAGGATTTATGTATTTATTTTTGCATTATAATTAGTAAGTATATAATTTTTTTAAGGAGGCAGAGCCTTTTTTTCATACTTTTATGAAGTACACGTGGCTTTTAAAACGGGATATCTTAATGACGTTTATCCTTCATCCTTTTCAGTCCTTTCCTCTAATGAAGAGACGTTTTTCTCTTCAAAAAAATTGTCCGGAAGCCCACTTTTTTTGCTAACGCCCCTTTAAACAATAGAGTCGTTTTGATGTTTAGATAACGTAGATAAATTATTATGAGAAGAGACAGGTTTCGGAATCGAGGATCGTGTATGAGACAGGTCGCATGCATAAAACGCCACATGTTAATTAACACTTCAATTTGTCCTCGTGTCCGTTTATAACTTCCTTGTTTTCTATTCAAACGCACAAGGATGTAACTTACAAAACTGAATTGCACTTATTTTAAATTCTGTAACGACCCAAGGGTTTGAAAACGTTTAAAATTCATTCGTTATTGCTACGGCTTAAAGGACAAAATCCAAATATTCTTCCTTTTCTATGTTTTTATAATTTTTTTATTGTTTCTCTAAAATTTCGCCTTTTAAGAAAGGAAAATGTTATAAATTATTCCAACATTCCTTAATACACTTTTTACTCTATTTTGTATAAGTTTACTCCCTCAGGAGATATGGAACCTGGAAAGCAGGATTATAAAGGAAAATTATGTTAACTTAAAAATTTTTTCTGTCATAATGTCTTAAGCGTAAAGTACCTGGAGTCCTATGCAAAAAATTGACTGAAAGGACGGAATTTTTTTTTTTAATTTTTGGTTGTTTTTATTAACAGAAGAACAATGACGGTTAAAATTTTAAAATAAAAAAGGAAGAGAAATACAGTAAAAAGGAAAATTTCACCTTAATAAGCCTCATTAAATAAAATAATTTTCGGCTAATTATTTCACTGTACTACTTAGCAACTCTCATTGCAAATCTTCTTCTTTCAACTACCTTCTAAAAAAAAAGAATTATTTAAATAAATTTTTAAATAGTTAGTAGCTTAATATCCCCAGATAAACAAAATCACATTCAAAAGTAGCAGCTTAAATAAATAATTTAAAAAAAATTTTATTGTCATTTTTGTCATTAAATGAGATTAGGAGCTTCTGAAGAATTGTAGCTCGGAAGTTTTTTTTTAATGCCTAATTTTGAAGGTGATTTTCTATTGCATTATGTTAGATGACTGAATGTTTGATTGTTTATTCTCCCTTGTCTTCTCAGAAACCAACCCGGTACAAATCGGCACAACAGCTCTCACCGGCCCAGCTCCACAAGGTTATCCTCTTTCTCTGTCTCTTCTATAATTTTACTCTATATTCTTTTATTATTTTATTTATCACACTTTATTCTTTTTCTTTTGTTCTCTCTCTTTTATATCGTGCACTAAAATTTTTTTCAAATACGAATTCGCACAATGAATTCGTATTCACACTGAACTTTTTTTTCCATAGACAAAACATAGATTCAGCACATGCATGGATCCTGCATAGAAAGCGATTTTTTTTTTTAAAATAAACCAAATGCTTTTTTCTCGCTTATTTTATATTATTTTTTTATATCTTTGGATAAGAAAAGAAAATTTATTTGAAGTAAAACTTTTGCATGTTACGACATGCTTTTGTTTGTTGTTATAATGAAGAGGAGAGAAACGTGAAATATACGGGTCTGAGTGTGCTTTAAATAATGAAATTTGTGTGCCTCTCCATCCCTCCAACCACCCCGCCCCACTCTTATGTCTTGCCGTTTGCTTTGTTTGTCTCTATGAATGCCAACAAAATTAGTGGTTTGAAATATTGAAACTATTGTAGTAAAAAAGGGCCGGTTATATACACGAAAAAAACAATTAAAATAAAAAAACTGAGATGGGAAAAAAAATTATTGGGGGAAAAATATTACGAATCTCCGATTTTATTTAATACTGGGGTAACCCAATATTGAGTTTCAAAAGTTTTAAATTTTTAATAGGTAAAGGTTTTATTTATAATTTATATTTTGTTCTTGAGAAATTAAAAAAATTATTTAAAATAAAATAAATCATTGAACGGCAGAATACTATTTTATTTGATTCCTAGGAAAATAGATTTTTTTTTAAATTAATAAATAATATACAATAATTTTTAGGTAGGTAGACTAAATTGAATGTTGGCATGCTAGGAGAAAAGTTCAATTTAGTTAAATTAAGAAAGTGAAATTGGGAGGGTAAATACGTTGGTTTTATTGCTGAGAAGTCTGGGAATTTACAGCCGCACAAGCGAGCATCTGGGGACCGGAAGACGTCTACGTGAAGAAAGGGAGCACGATCAGCCTCACGTGCTCTGTGAACGTCCATTCGACGCCTCCCGGTTCTGTCCTTTGGTACCAGGGTAGCAGCGCTGTCGACTTCGATTCTCCAAGAGGCGGAATATCGCTCGACACGGAAAAAACCGCTTCGGGTACGACGAGTAAGCTTTTGGTCACGAAGGCTTCGCTCTCCGACTCCGGAAACTACACTTGCGTACCCTCAAACGCCAATCCTGCGTCTGTCTACGTACACGTCTTAAACGGTAAGATTCTTCTTTTTTTCCTTTTCTTTTCAAGTGTATATGACGGCCCGTCTATTATTTGATGAAAAGTAGTGTGTCTGTGTTGCTATGTCGCATTATGGAATTTTAACATGTTACTTCGATTTTCAAAAGAATGATGCATTAAAAACCTATAAAAAAATTTAAACAAATTTGTCCTATAAAAACGGGACCTCAAGGAAAAAAAACGCCAAATTTCTACCCCAGAAACTTCTAATTTTTGTTTTTTTGCCAAACAAAATATACGCATGTTGAATGTTAATTATTTTTTACAAACAGAATTATAATTAAAGCACCGATTTAAAAGTTTTGTAATATGGCTGTATACTTTTATTGAAGCTCTATTTTTTTCAACCCCTCCCTTAGGAGAGCTTATTTAATTAAAAACACAGACACATTACACATTCACATTAACCAGCAACATTTTTTTTAAATTTTATTTCACTTCATTTTAATTTTTTTTTTCTTATTTTGCATGGTTTTTTATTTTATCAGTAATTCGATAAGATGTTCGAGGAACTTAAGAGGCCTTATGGCTTCAAATCTGATTGCGGCAAAACCCGAACTGCCAAAGCTTAAGACTTAAAACTTATTTTTAAAATTGGTTTAAATATTTATATCAGGAGTCAAGACTGTAATTTACTTATTCGAAAAATTACTTAAAAATTTACAATCAATACAAACTTTTATTTATTTTTATAATAAAATAACTAATAACACAACTTTTCTATTTTTTTTCTGTACAATATCCCCTGAGAGCTTTCGTCGGTACGCGTGAAACTTTTCTCCTTGAAGCTCACCACTGCCATGGTTCCCCAAGAGATGGACCACTATCTCCAAAGAATGAATCGGTTAAATATTAAATGATTAAATTCTTGCAGTTGAGCAATAAAAATAAAGAAGGAATAAAATTTTTAATTGTTAATTTGCTATAAGTAGGTAATAACAGTTTTAACCGCTGATAAAAATGAATACATTTTGTGATTTGAAGCCAGAACTCCTTGAATGTCAGAGATATCAGTGACCCATCGAGGAATAAAAATTAACAGAATTTCCTGTGATTTAGAAAGAATTAATTATAAATTAGTTTCCTTGCTTCAATTTTGCACTTTGTTAATTTTTTTTGTTTTGAATCATTTCAGCGGCGAATATCCGGCAGCGATGCAGCGGCGAGCACGGCTCAGCGTCGGTTTACAGCATCTGCCTTCCTCTTTTAGTCACCGTACTCAGCGCGACCATCAGGTGATTCTAAATACAAAGGCTCAAAGATTTTTTTCACCAGATAAATTAAATAATCAGGATTTCATTTAATTCCTGATTCAATTTTTGAAAAAAGAAATTAATTAAATTTTTTTTCTTTCATTCTTCACGTTAGAAATGTTGAAGTGAGTGTAAAAAGTGTAAAGATTGTACAAAAACTTTGAAAAGATAATGAAGGGAAAAATTTATAATCTTAAAAATAAAAACATCACAAAATTGTAAATACATCTTATAAATAATATTACATAATTATTAAAATAGTTAATAAGGATTTTTTTTAATGTAGGAAGACGGTTGTGAATGAGGACATTGGCCTATTGGTTCTTTGTTGATATATTATAAATGTTTATTTTATTCTTTATAAAAAAAATATAGAACTACCGATCTCCCAATGAATGTTCACTTGTTTATATGTAAAAAAAATATCACATTGTTGTATCTTTTCGGCTCTAAATGGTTGTACATCTCTCGTGCTCATCCTAAATTTTTTTTAAAATGATTTTTTTGGAGAGAAATTTTGTGTAAGATACATGTACGATATACGAACCTAAAAATGTCCACTTAGCAGTTTCAATATAGCTTAGGCATGACGAATCTGCATTGGGTTTTAAAATAATCTTATGTAAATAAACTGTCATGTGTAACAATCAGTAGTATATATGTACGAGAAAACAAAAAATTATATATATATAAATGTGGTATCTTTATACCCCTTGTAATAATATTACGGAGAAATAAACTATTAAAATTAAACTATTGTTTGTTTTCTAACTTTTCTTTGAGGAAAGAAAATTCTGGAGATGGAAGGGAGCTTTCTGAATGAAACAAAATTTAGTTTTCATTTTTAATACTTAGTAAGGTGGAAAAAATGAATGTCTTCGCCCATCTAGGCCACACGAAACGTGCGTGAGCAGCCCAAATATTTCCCTACTACATTAAGGAGTATTTGGTGTTGAACGCAGAAGATAACAGTGAAGATTCTGAGACAATGAGGCCATGATTTGGAAGGACAGTCTGAGGTAAAGATCGCCAATCAATTTTCCGAGCTACCGGTGAATAACTTTGAGGAAGTTGAAAATTCCAACTGAAGTGAAACCCTAAAATGTTTAACCAATACAAATATGGTTTCCCATCGAAGTTTCTTCAAAACTTAATAATAAAACGATTATGTTATTGTTCCAAATATTTGGAATACCTATAAAATTGGAAAACACTTTTACCCGTTGAATATAAAGCGATAGAACCGGATATTTGCCCAATAAAGGTATTGATATTCGACTGTGGAGAAACAACTGCGTATTATTCAAGATAAAGGAATTTTCATTAAATATCATTGGAAAATGTAAAAATTTATTATTTAACAGACCTTCTTTTTATTAAATTTGTCTAAAAGGAAAAGATTAAATTTCGTTATTGACGTCTGGAAGTTATAAAAGAGGTAAAGTAATGGGAAAATATAAACCCTTTGATTCTCCTTAGAAAACTGTTGGTGAAGTTCAAATCCCTTTTGAGCCGATGACAAAACTTTGTGTATTTTCTCGATTTGGGTAGCTTAACGTTTTGAATTTTAAAAACTTGAAAAGTTCTTTTTTTTATCGCTTTGGGAAGCTTAAAAAAATGCAACTTCCGAATTCTTTTTCTAATTAAACAACCGAGGTGAACAGTAAAGTTCCGCCGCGGGGTTTAATGTTGAATGTTAATCCTCCTAATCGCCTTCATCTACGTGATAATTGAATTTAATTATTCAAAGAGACTCCGGGGACTCTGAGATGTAAGAAAATACCCAGTAAAACACCCTCTTCAGTTTTTTATCTTTCATTTTATTAAAAGAAGTTTTTTTTCCCACCCAAAGGAATCTGTCCCTTTTATTTTAAGCGTTAAATTAGTTAAGTAAATAAGAAAAATTAATATTATTATAGCAAATTAATGATAAAGAGAATTAAAGGACACTCCCGAATAAAATAGAAATTTTTGTTTGATGAAAACTTGTTTAGTGAAGAAATGTGGTCTGGAAGGTCTCTCCAAAACCGCAGGTACTTCAGGTAATTTTCTTTGAGTAAGTTAAAATCAATAAATTATGAAAATCGAATTTTCAGAAGAAATAATGAAGAACATAATTCGGAAAAATTGAATTCAAAAATTTTTTAGGAAAAATTAAGTCTCTGTGGCCCATATTCGTAAAGATACATTAAAACTCTAATCTCCTTTACAAAAAGGATATATTGAACACTTTTCCGTTCCTTGACTTAGGAAAAGTTGTAAGTGAAAATCAAGAATAGTGTTCAGCCAATGAGAGCCCTCCATTCGAGAACTCCTTAAGGTTTTTCAATAGCTACTTTGAAAAAAACAGATGGCAATTGAAAGGACTCGTTTTTTTTTTTTCGAATGGACAGATTCTAGGAAGGGTTTTTAGGAAACCTCGAGGAAGTTTAAAAATACCGACCATTACTTATTATTTCTCAGCGTAATGAATTTTGCAATTAAACCTAATTTAACCCATTGGGAATATCTTACATCTATACTTAAAAGGGGGAAGGGATGGACTAAAGATAGGGCTTTGTGCGCTCCGGCATAAATCATGGGACGTTCGAGGCCACAATAAGCTACGCGGTGGCGGAATGATATAGTAGGAGAGCTTGAATATCGGGAGAAGTCCCTTCTTATCTCCCTCAATTATCTCCCTCTAAAGAACAACTTCTGACGGATACACCTCCCGATACAATACAATCTGAAAACTGTTCACCGAAATGCCTCCAACTTTGAATTTAAACTTAGTAACCACCATATGGAGCTTCTAAAATCTTATAATGTCAAGCTTCCTTTTTACTTCTCTATTTCAAGGTAATTTTTAAAAACTTTAAAATTTTAATAATAGGTGTTTGTTTTACTTTTAAATTTTAAAGTTATCTTTGTTTTTCCCACTGTTATATTTCAAGTTAGGCATTTCCGGATCACACTCGTGATTTGCGGGCTTTAATGCGGCGTTAATTGATAACGAATTCACCACTGACAGGTTGAGAATATTCAAATGTTGTGATTATATTATAAAAGGATTAATTAAAATGTTGGTTATACGTTTACCTAAAAATGAGATTATGAAATAATTAGCTTTCTCAAAGAGAAGTTATCGTATTAACATACATGCCTGCTTTTTGAGACAGGGCATTTTAGACCTCGTAGGGGTAAATTAATTGATTTTTAGCGATTAAGGGCCTAGTGTACCACTTAATACACGGAGGTTAATTTGAGGCGCTCCGGGTACGAAGGGCGAACTCAACAAAACGTACTTTCGAGATATTCGCATTTTAAAGTTTTATGTTACGGCGAACTCAACAGAAAAGTCATGCCCTGGAATGGGAAAAGGAGTGGGGGTTGTGGACTAGGATGTGGAGTTCGCCCTTCGTAACCGCTCGGATATCGCAGTTAGAGCTTTGCCGCATATCGGTTTTTACGTATTTAAAGGGGAAAAAAGGGCGAACTCAACAAAAAACTTATATGGGTGTATTCACCAAGATCTCTAGAATCTGAAAATGAAAAAAAAAATTTGTCCGATGTTGAGTTCGCCCTTCGTACCCGGAGCGCCTCATTTGATTTTGCTGTATTCAAGTAGAAACAATCGGAACTAAACGAAGCTAAGAACCATAATTTTATCAAGTTTTTGAATTTGCTCCCGATTTGCAAAAAATTTGGTTTGGAAAAATACTATCATAGCTTTTAGCTTGAAACACTCATAAATTTAAATAAAAAATTGTTTTGTCGAAATTTATTTTGAACAAAAAAATTAAGATACAATTTATTTACCTACATTTTTAGGATTTTTGAAAAAAATCTTTTCTATCAAAGTTAAAACATGAATACTCTTTAGTAGGTATTAAGAGTAAAAATCAAAGAATAAAAAATTTAAGAAACAAACAGTTTGCTCGAAAAATTGGAGCAAAACATCACCTCAAAAAATTCTGACGTGCCCTTCATATCTTGAACAGCTCTTGCTTTAAAACGTAGAAAACTCCTCCGTGGATTTTAAAAACTATCTCACAAAGAAGTGCTCCCTGGAGGCTAGAGTTAAAAAGGTTTAAAGTCTTATATTTTATTAAGGATGTTGTTTATTTTCTCTATTGAAGTTTTAAACAATTTAAACTTGCATTAAAATCGATAAAGGTTAAAGGGAGTTTGTGAGATGCATTATCAGCATGTACTTGCATTATCCCTCACTTACATTAGCTAATCTCCGATCCCCCCTACGCTAAGCTAATATTGATAATGGAAAACTTTATAGGAATCGACGGAGAAAACTGCCGAGGAATTTCCCTCAATTCAATATTTTTTTGGTGGTAAAAAAAATCGCCTCCATACGTACGCGGGAATTTTCAATTTTTCCACCCGTCTCGCTTCGAATTTGCATGAAACCCGACGGGGTTTTAGAATTTAAATCACCCTCTGTCGGATTTTTTTTTATTCTAAAGCCAGACGTAATATAGCCTGTATTAATTAAATTTAAAATCACGTAACAATCAACACGGACGAACGAATTGGGTGAATACATTCAACAAAGGGTGAACCTTTTGTTGGAAAAGTACAACTGACATGGATTGGATCTTGCTCTGAGATTTGAAAAGATTTTTTTTTTTTTTTTTTCAGGGCTGTTGAACCGAATTTTTTTTACAATCGTTTAACTTTGGTAAAATTATTTTACAAGGACGAGTAACAAAAGTTATTAATATTTCGCAACAGCTCGGTGGAGTTCGATAACTGATAAAATCAGACAAGGGGTTCGGGTACATTCCTTCGGGCTCAGCATCATCCACTCTAGTGGATGGATTGTTTTGCGGGCTCGAGAGTTTTGGGACCTCTTTAGTTGCGTCGGAGGTTCCATGTCCTAAAAGCCGTGAAGAAGAGCCAGGGAGTAGGGGAGCCTCTGGAGAAAAAGGCAAGAAGACTGTGGGAAAACTTAGGTTTGGGAAAATTTCGGTTGTTTTGGTTGTCAAATGGAGAATGGTCCCTCCTTTATTTCGAGCTCCAAGTTTCCTTACCTAAAATTGCGGACAGTAGCCGTTCGTCTTTCCTCCTAGGCGAAGGCCGAAAATGCCGTTTAAGCATGGATTTTTGGAGTTTTCCACAAATACATTTTTATGTGATTTTTCCCACATCAAATTGACCGTTTTAATAACGAGATTCTTCGAGATTATAAAAGTTTAAGACTGATTTCGTTGTTATTAAGAGGAAGGATGGGGCTTAGGAAGGAAGACAGGTAGGATACGAAGGAAGGTAGACAGTTATAAATCTCTCTTTTCTCTATGACTGGTAGCTGGAACTGAGGAAGTAATAAGGCAAGTTTTGTCTCTCTCGGAAGGCTCATTGTTGTCGGACTCCATTCTCGGATCAGTTAGAAGGGTGGATGTTAACAGCGTATAACCCACTTAGGACTGGACCACAATGGGGAAAGACTCCTTGTTTTAAACGAGTTTACTCAACAGATAATGATCGCATCGAATCTTTGACCTCAACGTGAAAGAAAAAAATACCTGGCAATGGAGTAGAAAAGCGGTTTTCTTCAACCCCTTTTTTTTATATAAGGTAGTGAGATGATGAGGGTGAAAATAGAAGGGCGGCCCAAGTTCATAGTGAAACTTTGCCCCGAAACCCGCTTTTTGTCTGCGAGTGTGGAAATTAGATTTCCTCCGAGCAAAAGTCACTTGAGTTTTCGGAGAGATGATTTTTTTCTTATGCGTCTCTCGAGATAGAAAAAAAAACTCCTTTAAATATTTTTTTTTTATTTTCGACCTCGCCCTTTTTCTTCCTTTACCTCACCGTTTAATGTAATTTTCCGACCCCCTTTTCCGAATACGTGATACTCCTTCAAATTAACTTTCCTGCGGCCTAACCCTTTATTCGAGAACAAACACTAAACATTTTTTAATTCAATTTTTATCATAGAAATACTGAGAAAACCTAGGATCAATTTATTTTTTTATTTACATAAATATTATACAATTTAAAAAATATTTTTTTTCTTCCTATATACAAACTATTTCGAGTGCATAATAAAATTATTGTTTTTAACAAAAAACTGCAAAATATAAAATTAACAAATAAGTGATCGGTGTTATTTTAGAGGAACCGCTGGCCTGGTCGCTTTGCATCGCCTCAGTCCTTTCACCTAAAAAAATTAAAGAAAAATTTTAATTTTTGAGGACTTTTTTCTTTTTCCTAAAACAGTTTGAAGATCGCCATGTTTTTTTTCCATACACAACATTTTTTTTCTTTTCTTTTTAGAACGCATAAATCAACAGGTTTTTAAATAAGCAGTAAAATACCCTTTGGGGTTTTTTCAAGGAAAGGATGGGGCAAAACACTATAATCCGTTCAGAAGGGTAAAGTGCTCGTAAAGTGCACTCTTCCGACGTTTATTTCACGTCTCTATTAGCGGCGTTTCGTCCTTCGAGTGTCTGAAAACGGTAGAGTCGGAGGCTTAAAATCCTCAAACGTTAAGTCTTCACATTCAGGCCAACGATCAAAGATGTCCTAAGCGTCTTTTTTTATTTAAATTTTCCCCTCCTTTTAATCTGAAATTCAAAAAGGTCTGTTCACAATCGAAAAAAGGTGTTTCGTTTGATTGGCAGACTCGAGTGGTTTTTTAAAAAAAGCTTCAGAATTTCCGTGGTCGAGAGTGTAAAATGAGAGTATCTTTTAATAGAATTTTTTCACATGTGGGTTTTTTCAAAAAAATAATAAAAATAAAAAAAATGGAACTGGTTTTAAAGATTTACCATTTTTTGTAGAACGCCGGGATTTTTCCCCTATTTGTTTATTGTATTTAAGTTATTTCAAGCGATGGTAAAAAAGGATTTACTATTCTAGCGATTTTTTATATAGTATGGAAGATTCCATTTTATTGATAAATCCATGATTTATTGTTAATTTTTTTAAATTTTAAACAATTTTTTTTTGTTTTTTACCTTCAACAACAATGAGGCTGATGGAATAGGACTCGGAATTATAAGGCTTGCACGTGTATTTCCCACTGTCTGACAAATTGACAGACGCGAGTGTCAGCTGACTGCTCAAATCCCTTCCGTCCTTTTCCGTGTCGACGCTCACCCCGCTTCTCGATTGCTATTTCGAACAAAAAAAAAATGTATGAAAATTGTCGAATTTTGATAAAGGGCAACTTTTATTATACTTTTAGAAAAGGTGAAAATTCCGAATGAAAAGGCGAAAGGAAAAATATAAGGGGCGGAGACCTCGAGTTTCTTAGGATTTCGCCAAAACGTGACTTCTGTAAAAATCAACTTTTTCCTTAAACTTTCCGTCGACTTCGGTCTAATAATTTTTTGCCCGCTTCTTTTTTTTCCTTTCTCGTTGTTCTTACAATTTGAACGATTTTTGCCCACTATTTTTTTTCGGAAGCAAACATGAATAATAAAAGGTCGAAGGATTTCACAACTCGGACAAAAAAAAAAACGTCCGGAGGAAAATCTTTTGTAAACTCGCCCTCAGGGGACACCCTAAAGGGACGAAAAAGACGGGAGTTTAAGGCCCAACTCGATAAACGACAAGGTCAACAAAAGTTTTCAGATAAGATTTACCTCTATAACTGGTGAAGAACCCACAGGAAAAAAATCCAAAAAAGGGTTTTCAACAGGTTCGAAATTTTCGAGGTTGTAATGAGGAAATTTTTATTTTAGACTTACGTCAAAAATGATTATTTTGTCGTCTTGGAGCCAGTCGACGAGACGAGCGGGCCTCTGTCCTTTCATATGGTAAAAATCAGAGGACCTTGAATGACAAGTAAGCGTAAGCCGACTTCCGTACTTCACGTATCGCTCCTTATTCCCAAGAATCATGGTCCCTTCAGTGCCATCTGGAAAAGGACAAAAAAAATTTGTTTTTCACTTTTTTTTTTATATTGACCTTATAAAATGGGCAGTTTTCGTATAATTAAACACACGTTTAGAAAAAATTAAACTGTTTCAAAGCGAAGTTTATATTTTAAATCATAGCTTTTTTTTGTGTTTTATATTAAACTAAGAAAGAAGTAGAAGAAAAGATAAGCCCTCAGTGGGATTCGATCAAAAGACCTTCCGGTGGCATTCCCAAATCTCTACTAAGTCAGCTATGGAAGCCTAGTTGTAAAGATTTGGATTTTTTTCTCTTTCTTTCCTCTTTCCAAGAAGACAGGTTGACACTGAGGTAGCCTTCATTACAATATTTATCGCCGAAGTCTCCCATCGTGCAACTCTTCCCGTATGATTTATCAATCTTTAATTTTTATTTGTATATGTATTTTTTTTTTTTTTTTTTTGTTCAAAAGCGTGAAATAGTGAAAATAAAAGGGATTATTGAACTTAAAAATGAGTATGTTATATCAGGGGAAAAAACCTGCGAGTATTAATTAAAAATAAAACTTTTAGCGGGTTTGACATGACTTTATAGCAAGCCGTACAAAAGTAGTTGGCAACCCTCTATACCTGGGATTTTCATGAAAACTTCGTTCTTCTTTTTTTTAATATGAAAACAAAAATTACCAACATGTCTAAAGTTTTTAAAACTCTTGTAATTTACTAAATTATTTTTATCCCTCGGCTTCGTAGTGTCATAGAATTAATTAAAGGCGAAAAGAGGAGGCTTCCATTTTTTTTCCTTCGTACACACAAAAGAAACTGATTATAATTACGGAGTCCCTTCATTGGTCCGTGACGCCTTAAGTTTACGCCATTGTTTTATTATTTTGCCATTAAAAATTTATGTCTTATATTAATTAAGCCGCGTCCACATTAGAGCATTCGGAGGTACTAAGTCAAACGTTTAGACCCCCTTAGTTCGCTCAAATTATTCTTTTCGTCCAGCTGATCGACTCGTCTGGATTCTTCGTGTCGTTCCAAACGACGATGAGCCGAGATGAACAAACATTCGCTTTGGATGTTCCTAACACTCGGCATATTTGCCCCAAATGGCAAATTTTCGGACAGAACGAATGTTCGTTCGCCCTCTTGTGTGGACACGGCTTTCGATTTTTCGAACTAATTTTAATGTACAAATCTCCGTGCAAATCATCCGTTAGTTGAAACCCAAAACGCTAAAAAACACTCGGCAACTTACAGACCGCGGAATCGTCTTTCATTTGTAGTTCTTGTTCAATCGGTTTCTCCTCTAAACGTACAGAAAGTTTTTTTTTACGGAACAATTTTTATATTATTTTGGTAAGTATTGTTTATTACCTGAGACTGTCAGGCGTATCGCCTGCTTCATTTTGGGCTCTGTGTTCACTTGACATTCATAAAGACCGTCGTCGTCGAATTTCACGTTTCGTATTTGAAGAGTCCACGAATCGGGGTCTTCAAAAATATTGTGGATTATTTTAAAACGCGAATCTCCGCTGAAGACGAATGACTCATACGAAATTATATGAAGATCCACTGTTCGAATCCAAGAAACCTGAAAATAAAAATAAATAAATTTTTTTTATCGCCCAGGGACAAGTTAAGTAATTAATTTGTCTCGAATAAATTAAAGGGAAAAAAAATATTACTTATTCGCAATGTTATTAAATTCTAATGTATGTAAATGCCTAAGTTGGCACGCGGCCGATCTTGCCCCACTTTTTTTTCTGGATGGTAAAAAAGGTCTTCCTGCCCTTTTTAATGCCTATTTGATCTTTTCGCAGCAATCATAGAAATCGAAAAAGGAAAGGAAATGAAAAGGGTACGCAATCTCCGGTGAATTATTTCCATTTTCATTCCCTGCGCATAATTTAAAACAGCGGACTAGTGAATATGGTACTAAAAGTTGTGCTTAAAAACCGTGAGAACGTTTTGTCGGTGTTTTAAAAAGGGGAAACGTTGAAATCGGGAGCCTAATTGAAAAAATTGAAGCATCTGGATCCTTTTTTGAATATACACGTGTGACCCTTCGATCGAAAAATGTTTCCATCGTGAGACACTTTGGGCTCGTTACCTCCAAATGGTGAATCCGGGTAGGAAGATTTTTTTTCGGTGTTCCGAGTGTATTTTGAGACGTAGAAAACGATTTTCTGACCAACATCAGTCAACATCAATCTCCGTTACGTCTGCCCTCCATTTAACCACAGGTCGCAGAAACCAAGTGATTCCCGAATTTCCGTCCATTTTCCCCCTTTTCAAACCACGATAATTGAAGAATGGAAGAAAAAAGTGGTGTTTGTAAAAATTATAACAATTATTACTGTTTTTTCCATGGGATACCTAATAAATAAAAAAGAACGTTTATTTCCCAAAGGAAGTGTTCCTTTCAGTCAAAAGCATTCGGTAGAACCCGAAATGACGTCAGTATGTCATCCCTTGAGTCTTTTCCTTCCGTGTGCAGAGAAGGTAAAGGAGTCATCTAGGAATATATGTAAATGGATATAGGAGGGTTAGAAACGGAGGTGAAGTGGAGCCCGGAGGGGATTGCCCGTGACAAGGGCTGTTTAGGGGTTGCAGCACCATTGACTTGCATGAGCCCCTCTTTGTCTACCCCGATTCATGCTCCACATATGTAAATGGCCAATCAGATATATCCGAAAGGGTTGAGACTGCTGAGATCGGCATACCTCGGACACTTTTAGCCCAAATTACACTTTTTTATCCACCTTTTTTTACCCCTTAGGTTTCTGGATCGGAAAAAAAGGCGTTTTATTCAATCCGACACGTTCTACGGGATCAAGTTGCGAAACTAAGATTAGTGGGCTTACCCACCTTAATTCAAAGTTACGCTTCTCACCTGTCATTCCAACACCACGTTAATGTTTTCATCCTTAACTTTAAGCCAAACGGAAGTTCTCCATTCAAGATTTGATTTACTCCGACCCTCGGTTTCATTTACTCCTAATTTATGCAACAAAAACTTAAAGTTTTCTATTTTCTCAAAACATCAAAAAACTAAAAATTTGTATTTTAACAGAAAGAAGAAGTCTGGAGCTAGCCCTGATAAGAACTTCCTTAAAAACAGAAGAAAAAATATAGTAGGGGATGATTTAAGGAGGGGGAAAGCTTTAAGGAGGTGAAATAAGTACTTTTTCTTACTTTTTCCCCTAAGCTTTATCCACAGGATCTGGAGGACCCTTCCGCAGAAAACCTGACATCGAGGGTAAAACAATAACTACTTTATTGAATTTAAAAATATTTTAACAGAAAAAGATGTAGATATTGGAAGTAAATTCCATCAAGAGTTTGGGCCTAAGGAGGGGGAAGATGTCGGATCGACCAAGATATGTATCATTCCTTCTGAAGACCTTTCATTTTTTGATACTATAGATGCTACTTCAAAAGCACTAGTTTCCTATTTCAAACTAGGTATTCCTCGCTTTTGCTACGTTTGAGAAATTTCGAAGCTCAATAGAAACATTAGTCCAAAGTGAAAGTCATATAGGAGATAAAGAGAATGAGTGGTGAGGGAAAGGGGAGTTGTAAAACCTTTTGTAACCGCGTCGGGAAATTCCACTAAACCCCGGGAGCAATGTATTTAATTAATTGGGTTTCCATCGCTTCCAGTAACCTTCTCTCTGTCAGTGTAGAAATTTGAATATTGTAATTGCTCTTTTACTCTCTGAATACCTATTCTGACAGACGTTGTAACCTTTTATTGGTTTTTCTCTACCTCTCACGCCAACGAATGTTCAGGAAAAACGAATATTTATGGGCAGGGGGAGTATGTACCAGAGCACTGAAAAACGAAATCTTAAAACCGAAAATCGCAATTTAAAACCTGTAAAACGAAAACCGAAAAACTGTGAAATTCGAAAGCCCAATAATTTGGAAAAAACCGGCGATACGACTCTACCAAAATGCTCAGAAAGTAATATTTCCCGAGTAGCAAATTAGCAAAAACCGATAAGTGAGAAAAAGTGGGATTCGATATAGATCAAGACGATCTGTTACCGTGAAATCCACCAACGTTCCTCCGGAAGGATTACATTTTTTATGAGCCCTATGTGGAAGTAAATGGCTTGGAAATGATGAACGGGTTCAACAAGAGAAGGTGGGGGTCGACGCGGTATAAAAAGAAAGAAAAAAGAAGAGAGAGATCATGTAATTGAATCAAATTGCCACCTCAGTGGACCCTTTTTATCAAAACGCGTTTTGCCCAGTGAAAATTACAGGGAGATCTCTCTCGTGGGAATTCGATAAAGGTTAGATTGATACGATAATTAGTTTCGCAGGCCCCTGTTGAGTTTTTCGTGATCACAGAGACCCTCAAGCGTCTAATCGACGATTTTACACGTCTAATAGGATTTCACCATAAAAATTGATCATATCTTCGGCTTCCGGAGAAATTTTTCGACACCTGCATATTTCAGCCTCACATTTGTGTTTTCGACATTTCAATGAAAATAAGGGATCTTTTGTTATAAACAGAAATGTAAACGTTTCATAGGAGAGACAGAAACGGTTTTATACTATCCTATTTCAAAATTATTCAGCAGCTCTCTGTTTTAGCTTAACAACGATTCAAAGCTTTAGAAACTTGTCCAGGTACTTTTGTTGACTTATGGAACGCAGTCGGCATGGAATTACACGAATGTCCTTTGATGACCCCTCGCTCAGAAACTCGAAAAGGCTTTAGTGCTCTAACCCCACATTATCAACATTCTAAAGACACTTTTTAAATATTGAAACGCCCAAATTTTAGATGATTAAACAAATTTATTGAGGAAGGTTTTGGAGTTAAAGTAGGGTGGAAAAGAGGAGAGAAAAAAAATCTGAAGTTGAGCTTTGAGATGTGCATACATCAAGGGCAGAGCCTAGCCATTAGTTGGTAATGCTCCCGATAGGTGGGGCCAGGTGTCTTCTACGACTCCTCCTCCATCCCCATCCACTAATGTCTATGCAAATCAGTCTCAGACGCTTCTTATTACTCTTTTTCTTTTCTCTATGTTCTTTTTGTTAAAACATTTTTTTAGACTTTTTATCAAGTTTTCTTCAGTTGAGAAGACTTATAGTTGAGATTTTTTAAAAGTCGAAAATTTACTTTCGGCTTTAACACAATACACATAACGCGGGTAATTGAACGCGGGCCTTAGTCTCCGCGATCCTCAATTGCTACAATTTTTCATCCTCCCTGAAAGTTCGTGATTTGAACTTTTTTTTTTCCCCTGGTTTCGCTCTAACTTGGTGATTTGCAAGTGAAATACCGCCGACCTAACAATCACGTATTTTTCCCCTCTTTCTCACCCCGGGCGCACTCACACAAGCCGCCTGACCAACTTTATTCTTTAGCCTGGGAAATAAAAGGGAAAATACACAATACAAAATTTATTATCTCGATTGTTTTCTGCTCCCTCGTTTTTTTTCCTCCTTTTTTTTCCATTCTGTATTTTTTAAGTTCACGTTAAATTGAAAAAGAAAAGAACGTTTTTTTTTTCTAGATAAGAATTGCTTTCGGGACTTGTTTCACAAAGTGGGAAGAAACGGTTTGTCTTTTGTCTATCGAAACGAAAGGAGGAAGCAATCTCAAGATTGAACATTTCGAAAATCGCCTACCCGACTTTTCAACTTACTAATTACCCTAGAAAAACCAGCATTTCATGAACCATCACCTTTTCATAAAATTAAAATTATCTAGGATAACTTTTTTTCTCTGCCAACCAATTCTCTATTGGCTAAGGATGTAACAAGGTGCGAAAACGAAAATTTAAATTATTTAGGATCAAGGCAGGGGTGCATGTTAGCTCGGCGAGAGAGGCCGATTTTACTAATCCGGTTCTTTTTTTTTTTAATAATTGGGTTCCATAAGCCACACACAAAAAAAGAAAAGTTAACTGGGCGATAGATATAAAAGCGGTACGTGAACTCGGCGAAACGATATTTTAAATAGTAAACGTTAACTCGGCAAAAGGGCATTTTTGGAAGAATGATCGATTAAAAATATTTACAAATAACACTAATAATTCACAACGTTAATATTAATTATCTCTCTTCACTTGAAGAGAGATCTTTTGAAAATGGAGCTATTTTAACCCCACAAAAATTAAACGCCCCAAAACCTGTTGAAAGAGGGCTTTTTAACGCCGAAAAAATGGAGAAAAACCAAAAACCCCGAAAAATCTGTCGAAAAGAGGGCTTTTTTTACCCCACAAAACCGATGAAAACGCCCAAAATTCTGTTGAAAATGGGGCTTATTTAACCCTAAAAAAATGGAGGTAAAGCCCCAAAACCTGTTGAAAGAGGGCTTTTTTACGCCGAAAAAATGCAGAAAAACCCCGAAAAATCTGTCGAAAAGAGGGCTTTTTTTTCCCCACAAAACCGATGAAAACGCCCAAAATTCTGTTGAAAATGGGGCTTATTTAACCCTAAAAAATGGAGGTAAAGCCCCAAAACCTGTTGAAAGAGGGCTTTTTTACGCCGAAAAAATGCAGAAAAACCCCGAAAAATCTGTCGAAAAGAGGGCTTTTTTTTCCCCACAAAACCGATGAAAACGCCCAAAATTCTGTTGAAAATGGGGCTTATTTAACCCTAAAAAAATGGAGGTAAAGCCCCAAAACCTGTTGAAAGTGGGCTTTTTTACGCCGAAGAAATGGAGAAAAACCCCGAAAAATCTGTCGAAAAGAGGGCTTTTTTTACCCCACAAAACCGATGAAAACGCCCAAAATTCTGTTGAAAATGGGGCTTATTTAACCCTAAAAAAATGGAGGTAAAGCCCCAAAACCTGTTGAAAGAGGGCTTTTTTACGCCGAAAAAATGCAGAAAAACCCCGAAAAATCTGTCGAAAAGAGGGCTTTTTTTACCCCACAAAACCGATGAAAACGCCCAAAATTCTGTTGAAAATGGGGCTTATTTAACCCTAAAAAAATGGAGGTAAAGCCCCAAAACCTGTTGAAAGAGGGCTTTTTTACGCCGAAAAAATGCAGAAAAACCCCGAAAAATCTGTCGAAAAGAGGGCTTTTTTTTCCCCACAAAACCGATGAAAACGCCCAAAATTCTGTTGAAAATGGGGCTTATTTAACCCTAAAAAATGGAGGTAAAGCCCCAAAACCTGTTGAAAGTGGGCTTTTTTACGCCGAAGAAATGGAGAAAAACCCCGAAAAATCTGTCGAAAAGAGGGATTTTTTTACCCCACAAAACCGATGAAAACGCCCAAAATTCTGTTGAAAATGGGGCTTATTTAACCCTAAAAAAATGGAGGTAAAGCCCCAAAACCTGTTGAAAGAGGGTTTTTTTACGCCGAAAAAATGGAGAAAAATATGTCGAAAAGAGGGCTTTTTTCTTCCCACAAAACTGAAGAAAACGCCCAAAAATCTGTTAAAAAATGGTGCTTCTTAGAGTAAATTCTTGTAAAATCTCAGTAAATTCTGCTAAATCGTCGAGTTCACGTTTTTTTCAGGTTTTACTTCTTTTGCCCAGCTAACGTCCCGTATTTTTTCTCAAACGTTAACTGGGCGAACGAGGGGATTAAAAGTTTCGCCCAGTTAACATAGTGAAAAAATGGGCTCGTCGCCGAGCTCACGCCTATTTCGCCGAGTTAACCGGACCCCTAAGGCAGATAATACCTCTGGAAACGTTTTGTGTTAAATCCAAAAGATCGCCTACGCCCCTGAAAGTAGTTTCCTATATTTGTGCACTAAAAATTATCGGAACTTTTTTACAAAATACTATTCACGTAATAGTGAAAATCTCTATCCGGCGTAGGGAACAGTTTTTCCGAAAAAATTTTACTTTGGAAAAAATCTACACTCCAAACGTATCCATTTTATTCTTTGTGTTATTTCGAATATAACATTAAACATCCGTTATTGACGTGTTTAAGATAAGATTAAGGCCATTCTCTTGACTATTCCATTAAATGTTAATCTCCGTGCATTAGCATTCTAGTAGCTACCTCTATCGAGCTGAATGTGTGATATTCAAACTATATTATAATAGTTATAACAAAATTGAATTATTTATAATTTAAAATGAAAGAGTGTATTAAAAGAGGGGCTGATTGGTCCTTTAATCAGAGCGATATTACTGAGAGGAAAAAAAATAATCTAATTTTTTTAAGTGCTTGTTAAAGATGAAGTATAAAAACGGTCATTTTAAGTTTTTTTTTCCATGGGTTTAAAAAAATTACGAAGCTTGATTTTCTTCTTGAATTCAATCTACTTTTTTTAAAACGGTAGGAAAGGATTTTGAGTAAGTTTATCTTAGGAACCGTGGCGACGTCTGGGAGGGTTTTTCATTCAAATTGTATCGGCGATGGGGTGGTCCGGGTAATGGGGTGAAGTTTCGCGAAGGCACCGGGGACGGGTGAACTTTCTCGCTAACTAGCACAATATTTCCGATTCTCGATGCGCAACAGCTGTATCCGACGTTTCGAAATTCGAAATTCGGAAAGGGAATCCCATCAATTCAACGAAAAGGCAATTCGGAACATCCTCTACACTAACTTTCATTTTTTTATCAAAAAAAAAATCATCTTTTTTCATTACAACCTTAAATAGCGAAATATCTATCTAAGGTAAGAAAACGAGGCAGCTCGCTTTTGAAAATTTAAAATTTGAAATATTTGAAAGGGAGCCAAAAAGAATAGAAAAAAAAAATTCCTTGATTTCTTAGTTTATTCAAAAGGCATTTATTGTTACAAATCAGGAGTCGGAAATAGGAAAAATTACGATTATTGCCTGAACGTGACGCCATCCCACGAAGCATAAATCCCCTTGTTATCGACGAACACCGACGACATTTTATTTAAAGAGCTCTATATTTTTTTTTCAACCCTCACTTTTGTTTAAGCTCTATTTATTTAAACATTTACATGAGGAAAAAAATAATAAAAAATTGGAAGAGATACCTACTTGGAAATTACAGAGTTTGTTCGATTCGAAAGTGAACCCGGGCATAAATCTACGGCTCAGTGAATATGCTAAGTAAAGAATTACTTTTTTAGGCCCCATGTTGGCAAAGGTATCAGCCCGTATAATTTCATAGTAAACAAAAATTTTAAGTTTTTATATAAAATTTCAATTTGTTGAAAGAATCTTATAATTTTAGAAACTCTTTGTGTTAAATAAAATACGAGACAATACTGAGGATTTCACATTTTCTGTCTAAGTGTCAAAGGGAGGACTTTTAGGGCGAAATTTGATTCGCTATCGTTTCCGATAGGGGCAAGACGAAGCTATTTGGATGCATCAAAAGAAAATTCGATCAGTCTCTCGTAATTCTATGGGAGAGAATCCCTTTCGTACATATCAGCCTTTCGCATTTTTTTTTCTCTTCCTTTTTTTGACCTCGTATCAAGGTTGAGTTGAGGAAAACCACTCCATTTACAGAACACTTCCAAAAGGGAAACGTACTCTCCTCTTTCTGTATACACAAAAGGTTCATCTTATATTCCCTTTATCTCCAACTCTAACGATAGTAGCTCAATTTACTATTCCTAGTTGGAGTATCTTAGGGGGAGGGGTTGAATAAAAATTGTTTCGGACATTTAATAAAGGTGTCAACGGAGTCTGTTGTGTTATTCTTAGCTTTGTTGTGTATGGCAAAGAGCCAGAGCATCTTTCCCTTCCTATAGAAACTCTCGGATGGGAGAACCCTTCGAATAAATGCGCCTAGCCCCTTCCACCGTTTCATCAAAGGCCTATGAAGCTTCTACTTTACTTTTATTGCACCTCATGTTTTTCATGAACTGTACACAATAAGGGGAGTTTCAACCCAGTTATAAAATTTCTTAGTGTTAAGAGTGGCTGCGGAGAATCAGATGTTCAGGAAGTTGGGTTTTTCAGCCAAAGGCAATAATACAGGTTCAAAACTTTATTTTAGCACGACGTTTCGGAGGTATTTTCCTCCTTCTTCAAGGTGAGAAACGTCTGAAACAATTACATTACGAATACATTACATGTTTTACAGGTTTTCCAAAAAAAGATTCAATATATTTATGTGGTTTAGACATGTTATAAATAAAAGAGTTTTTATTGATTCTTACGTTTAAAATGATGTCTGATCCTTTGTCATAAGGTAAATTTTTTAGAATTTCGTACATAAAATGAAAAAAATCCAAATTTTAAAGTGAAAATATTCTGGCGTGGGAGCGATGATAAAGCATAAAATAAGAAGGGAGATGGTCCCTGTCGGCGGGTTTCCGTGAATAAGCGTATAGACTCGATGATACGCGGCGATAAAGACTAACGTAGTTGTGACGTCATAAATCGAGTAATATGGGATTGTAACATCTACTAATCCCTGCAGTTTCAGTTTTGAAGTTTACTGCATCATTTTCGTGTTTTTTTATTACGACTGCCTCCCAGAATTTTCGCCGGCTGTCGTTTTTTTCCATTTTGACAATATTCACGTTGTCAAAGTCGAAGGTATGGTTGAATTTGAGGCAGTGGTCCACTAGAGCGCTTTCATTCTTCTGCCTGTCACAGTTGTATTTATGCTGGTACATCCTGCGGTGTAAATACTGATTACTTTCGCCAAAATATTTTTTTCCGCAATCATTACAAGTTAATTCATAGATACAGCCAGAAGTTTTTTCTTTGGGAGTTTTGTCTTTAAGTTTGGAATACAGAATGCTACCTAGGGTGTTGGTGTTCCTAAATGCCACTTTTGTGGAGGGAATTTTATTGACAATGAATTTCCTTATATTGTCTGAGAGATGCTTAATATAAGGAAATACACAAAATTTATCGCCTGGAGGCGCAACAGTGGTATTCTTGTTCTCCCAAAAATTCTTATCATTTATACATTTATTAATTAGGGTTCTGGGGTAACAATTATTGCTAAGGATGTCTCGGATCAGTTTTTGTCATCATTGGTTATTACATCATTAGTTAAGTTGAACACTCTATTTATTAAGTTTTTTATGATGTTGATTTTTTGGCAGTAAGGTTGAGCTGACTTGAAATTTATCAAACGGTTGGATGCGATATTTTTTGAGTACCAATTGATTTTTATAGAGTTATCGGGTCTTCGAGTGATGGTAGTGTCAAGAAAATTGATTTTGTTATCGACTTCTTCCTCAAAGGTGAACGAGAGATTTGGATGAAAATCGTTAAACGTTGAAACGATTTCTTGGATTTTGTCGTTTGGTACACATGTTAATATGTCGTCAACATAAAGGTACAAAAAAACGGGGTTAAAGCTGAGTTTACTTAATGACAAATCGACTAATTTACCCATGAGCAGGTCCGCGAAGATTGGACTGAGGGGGCTCCCCATCGCGCATCCTGAGATTTGTTTATAGCATATGTCGTTGTAAGTGAAATATCCGGCAGAACTACAGAATTCTACTAGATTAATAAAATCATTTTCTGGGATTTTAGTATGAGGGCTTAAGAGATGCCATTTTTCTTTAATTATTTTAATTACCTCATCGACCGGGATGTTAGTAAATAATGAGGCGACATCTAGCGAGATCAGCTTGAAGTTGTGAGGGATGTTCAAGAGACAGATTTTCTCTTTGAAATCAGAGGAACTGTTCACACTGTATTTATTCTCAGTTCTCAAATTATTGAGTATATTAACAATATATTTGGACACTTTATATGTGGGCGCACCAATGAAACTAACGATCGGGCGTAAGGGGTTGTTCGGCTTATGAATCTTGGGGAGGCCATATATTTTGGGCGCTACACCATTGTAACATCTAAGTTTAAAACCATCAAATTTAGATATATACTCATTATTTTGAAGAGTAGAAAGGAGTATATTGGCTTTATTCTGAATTTCATTTGTTAAGTCTTTTTTGCATTTCTTATATGTGTCGCTGTCTGCTAATAAGGACTCCATTTTGTTTTTGTAATCGTTTACATTCATAATGACGGTTTTGTTTCCTTTATCAGATGTGGTTACCACTAAATCCGAGTTATTACTAAAGAATTCTTTAGTTGACTTTATATTTTGATTCATAATTGATTGCTCTTTACTCGATGTTATGGGATTTTTCATCTTATTTTTAAAATTCAACAAAATATTGAATCAACTGTATTGTATCTATGAATTAACTTGTAATGATTGCGGAAAAAAATATTTTGGCGAAAGTAATCAGTATTTACACCGCAGGATGTACCAGCATAAATACAACTGTGACAGGCAGAAGAATGAAAGCGCTCTAGTGGACCACTGCCTCAAATTCAACCATACCTTCGACTTTGACAACGTGAATATTGTCAAAATGGAAAAAAACGACAGCCGGCGAAAATTCTGGGAGGCAGTCGTAATAAAAAAACACGAAAATGATGCAGTAAACTTCAAAACTGAAACTGCAGGGATTAGTAGATGTTACAATCCCATATTACTCGATTTATGACGTCACAACTACGTTAGTCTTTATCGCCGCGTATCATCGAGTCTATACGCTTATTCACGGAAACCCGCCGACAGGGACCATCTCCCTTCTTATTTTATGCTTTATCATCGCTCCCACGCCAGAATATTTTCACTTTAAAATTTGGATTTTTTTCATTTTATGTACGAAATTCTAAAAAATTTACCTTATGACAAAGGATCAGACATCATTTTAAACGTAAGAATCAATAAAAACTCTTTTATTTATAACATGTCTAAACCACATAAATATATTGAATCTTTTTTTGGAAAACCTGTAAAACATGTAATGTATTCGTAATGTAATTGTTTCAGACGTTTCTCACCTTGAAGAAGGAGGAAAATACCTCCGAAACGTCGTGCTAAAATAAAGTTTTGAACCTGTATTATTGCCTTTGGCTGAAAAACCCAACTTCCTGAACAACCAAAATTTCTTAGGTTTATCAGGAACGCTGAAAATATTGATGGAATAGTATTAGCTCCTTAAAAGGGTTTTATGCTTGAAAAAATTTTGGAAAAAGCTCAAAAATTTAGCACTTTATGAGAGAACTAAATTCAAGAAACCAGGATCACCAATCAATTTTCCTCTACGTCGCCAACAAGAGTCTTGCTTTGCGCCTACATGGAGAGTATCACAATATGAACAGGAACAGGAATCATATATTAGGATGATTTCTTCTCTTCGAAATCTATTTTTTCCCGGCTGAAAATTATTTCGCGGTACAATAACAAGTACAAAAGAAAACCATTTCGTGCATGTTGAGCGCCTTACGAACCGTAAAACGCTCATAAATGTTTTTCAACCCTTTTGTTCCACCTACAACTTATTAATTCTTAAAGGGTAAAATCCCGAAACCTCCTTTTGTCTTAAAAAATTTTAAGGTTTAAATTTTCATCCTACATCCTCATTTAAAATGATTCCGAGAGCCTATAATAGTAGCAAACAGATTAAACAATTTAGATTAATTCCAAGTAATTGGGACAATAATAAACGCTTCATCACTACACCCACATTTTAGAGACTAAGTCCTTTCACCTTTCATAATCGAGTCTATAATTAATATTGAGGGGGCTTTGTAATTAAAATTTTCGTTCGACCTTCGTGTGGGCCACACGTAGGATGCTGGTCCCGATTTAAAAAGACGATTTCTAGTTTATAATATTTTTTCGATGTTTTAAAAAAATTTTTGGACCGCGCTCAATTTCTAAGGCGCCACACAATAGCCTTAAAAAAACTGGGGCTTGCGGGCACGTTTTTGGATGTTTTCTCTTTTTAAGCCTGTATTAATTGAGGCGCTCCGGGTACGAAGGGCGAACTCGACAAAACGTAGTATCGAGATATTCGCATTTTAAAGTTTTCTGTTAAGGGCGAACTCGACAAAAAAGTCACTCTCTGGAATTTTCGTGGCGAGATTTTAGATTTTATAGAATCATAGAGGAAAGGGTTTTTTTTTTAAATTTTCGAATATTTTTTACGATTATTAATTCACAAAATGTATATATTTTTATTTCGTGGCGGTGAGCTGTTCCAAGAGGAGTGGGGCTCCCGGAAAAGGAGTGGGGGTAGTGGACTAGGATACGAGTTCGCCCTTCGTACCCGCTCGGATATCGCAGTTAGAGCTTTGCCGCATATCGGTTTTTACGTATTTTAAAGGGGAAAAAAGGGCAAACTCAATATAAAAATTACACGGGTGTATTCTTCAAAAGGTCTAGAATCTGAAAATGAAAAAAAAAAAAAATTTGTCCGATGTTGAGTTCGCCCTTCGTACCCGGAGCTCCTCAATTGAATGTTAAAGAATTTTTTTTGGTGTCAAAAATGCATCCTTTGAAAGATCCGATAAAAATTTGTTCAGTATTGAGGAAGTGGTCGTCAAAAGGGCATCGAGGAAACAATGGAATAAATAAGAGGGTGGAAAGTAAAGGAAGGTACTTAGGGCGAATAGGACAGTGCGCCCTTGGGAAATTACGGTGGAAGAGCTTCCCCTCTTATCTCTTTGTATTAGTCGCCGAATACATCATATATCAAGAGCTATTGTCCGTCGTTATCTCGATCCGGAAAGCTGTTGAAGGTGGAAATACAAGCACGGTGATTGATTGTCTTTTCTACAAAGTTTTCTTTTTAAAAAAATGTTAAAATTTTCTATATTTTCTTTAAAAGCGTTTCCTATGAGTGGATAAAAGGTGAAGCACTTTCCCCACCCCTGTACTCAAAAACTCAACAATTTTCACCCTTTTTGCTCTCTCAGGCGATCCTAAAAGGTGGCATTTCTACGAAAAAAATGCTTCCGGTCTCATCAGAAAACGTTTCGAGGAATCTGTCGAATAATTGAAAGGGACATCTTTTTCACGCTTTTAGTTTTTAGTGAAAGACCGTCATTAAAGTATTTTTATTTTAATGACGAAAAAAAACATTTTGTTTAAATTAAGGGAGGAATCTGACAAAAGCTTTGTCCGTATTTAGACTGGCATACCACGAAAGTCTAGCGAGCCCCATCGAAATTAGAATGTACGTGGTTATTTTTATATCTTCACACGTGTTGCGCAACGTTTTTTGCCCTTGCACTTCACTTTCGTTTAAATATCCCGTATTTTCAGAAACTAGAATACCTTCACACAAAGGAGACAAGAGAATAGGATCTTAAGCCTCATTTCTAATCCTAGATTAACCTTGGAATCTTCTCCGGGGAGGGTCTAATAACATTTCTCGTATATATCTAGTTCGGAATTAGTTTCAACATCCTCGCGTTATTATGATTCCTGGAAATATCCTCATAGTCCCGGATCGCTTATTGAAATTGCTCTAGATTTATCGAGTATCTAAACATCCAGACCTAAAACTAATGCTTATAATAATGGAAACCCATGAATGATAAGTGAAATGATAGTCTGGATTGCCCACCGATTGTACACGGATGGTTATCCAAAACCTTATCATCGAGAAAGCTTATATGAGGCGCTCCGGGTACGAAGGGCGAACTCGACATCGGACAAAATTTTTTTAACTTCCTTAAAGAAGTTATTGTGATACCCTCGACGTCGGGTTTTTGGGGAAGGGTCTAGTTTTTTTTCATTTTCAGATTCTAGACCTCTTGGTGAATACACCCATATAATTTTTATGTTGAGATCGCCATTTTTTCCCCTTTAAATACGTAAAACCGAAACTTTAAAATGCGAATATCTCGAAACTACGTTTTGTCGAGTTCGCCCTTCGTACCCGGAGCGCCTCATATTTAAACCCGAACAAAAATGTAATTGCCAAAAAAATACAAAACCGTACGAATTAAGTTACTAATTTAATTTTTGATTAATATCAAATGTCCGTTTGACCCCACGGTTCAGAAAGACCCGAAAATTGTCAAAGGATTCTCAGATAAAATGTTTTATGTGAAAATTAATTTTTTGACGTTTCTCTTTTAAAATACGGTTAGTAGCTTTTGGTTAACGTAACTTTCTAGTTTATTTTTTATGAGTTAATAAAAGAGAACGTGACCAAACATAATACTCTACCTATCTCAGTAATAAAGTAACATCTTAATTTTCTTAACTTGAAAAAGCCTAATGCCTAAAGTTCATCACAATTAATGTCACTGATTCTAGATATTTAGAAATATGAGTCTTAACTTACTAAGACTGCCTTCGAGCGGGCATCAAAAAATGGAAGCGAATGATCTACCCGTTGAAATAAAAATGTTGAATGCGGAGATTGTGGCGAGGGATGCTTTTTTTGTTTATCGAAAAATTGGCGTCCTACCATTTGTGCGAGAAAAAGCTCTCCTCTAAAATTTGAAACTTGATTTGTTTTCCTTGTAGGTCCACACAAAGTAAATCAGTTAAAGCAGAGGGGATGATGTCCCAGTGACGTTGGAATCTCTACCCCCTCGCCTGATTTAATATACATAATGCCTACCCGAGTGCACTTGTATGGAAAATATACGAAAATTGGTTTTGTTCCGTCCCATTTTTGGAGTTCGTGGTCGGCGGCCGGATCACTCGATTTCACCCTCTCGTCTTTATCACCCCCACCTTTCCGACTAGCCACACACACTCACACAAAACTATTTTCACGCCTAATATCCTCGCTATTATCGTCTTTTTGCTTTCTCAACTGTTAAATCATTTGTCCTTAATTAATTAACCATAACTAGCAATTTTGATTAGGACATTATGGCAAAACAAAACAGCGGATCAGTCAATTTTTAAAATTATCTGTTTCTCGACGCCTAGAAGTCTCACGAAATGCTCAAAGCACCAGCAAGCACCAGAACCACTGGCCAGAATCCAACCTAAAATAACCTCCCGGTTATCACTGGGTCGTTTAGAGGAATACCATATCCGAAAACCATCTCTTGAGGGTATAGCAATAACTTTCTTTTTGAAAGTTAATAAGGTCACGAACTTTTTGTAATTTTTTTTAATACTAAGATTTTTATCTATTATGAACAGTCTATATTTGAAAATTATGGGGTGAATCGCTTGTTCACGATTATATACTTAATCCACCTTTTACCACTCCAGACACATCCATTTTGATATAAGATAAACCCGAAAGTAAACACACAAAATTACACGCTTATTATAAGAAAAAAAAAAACGCCTTTAGTTTCTTTATAAAAAAAATTAATAGTTAGGTCAATCAAAATTTCTGAGGGAAACGCTTTTACGGAGTCACATTTATAATATTTTCATGAATTCGGCGGACGGCGGAGGGGCTTTTCGGTGTCTCTGAAGCGGAAAACGTCCTTTAGAAGGATTTTATGGTCGTTGAATAAAATGTCTTAGGATAAGCGCCCTAAAAGATCCGTCAACTTAATTTTACTTAATCCCGAGACCGGGTCAAGCTTATAGAGAGGACCCAGTTGTAAGCTCGTATTATCGTCTTAATTTACTTTTTAAACAATCCCGTTCAAGCGAAACATTTGATAACTCCCACTCTTTTTAGTTTTATCCGCCAGAAAGTTTGGCCTTTCGTGTTGACTTCAATTTTCGATTGGGATGCTACAAAAGTGATGTAATATCCATTACATCATAGGTAATATGATATTTTTCTGAATATTCACGATTGATTAGTTCTAAAAGACAATATTTCCAAAAACCAAGCTTTCAGGGTAAAACAATATCTTCCTATTGAGTAAGGTATGAAGAGGCATTATAAAAAGGACGTAGACTAATCATCCATTATATAAAAAAACATTTTGAAAGCCCGTGTTATTCAAAGTGACAAATGAATAATAAATTACTTATTGTTCGATATCCTGCAGTTTACAAGCTATTTAATTATATCTGGTGTCTACGTTAAAAAGAGAAAATCAAAATATATTAGGGTGGTCATACCAAACATTTGTTTTATTTTTATTTTAAATAAATCAAAGGACTTGAAAAGGTGGTTTTGATGCATTTCTACCGACGACTCCCTACTGAGAACGAGAGAAGATTTTTGATTTACGACTTACTTTCGTCGGGTTTTTTCATCATAAAAAATTAATGGAAAATCTAAAAGTTTGTTTTAAAAGTGGTCTTTTGGTTGCTAATATGGGCCATGTCGACCTGTTAACACTTTTTAATGAAAAAAATGGCTTGGATTTTATTATCCCGATTTTATGGATAGTAAAATTAGTTTTTTTGATGATATACAGGGTGGTGTAGTTTTACAGGTCGATAAAAATTTTGGTTAAATGTATAAATTATGTAAAACTAGAAGTTTTCTTGGTATCCTAGGCGAACTAGGTGCCATAGTCTGCGAAGTTTTTCTTTTTCTCCACCATTTTTGTGAGAAAAATCATAATTTTTATTTTAAAATAAAATAGGAATCGATAAAACGAGTATGTATTTAAATTTACTAATGTTTAGTAAAGCTAAAAGCTAAAAAAGTTTTATACTAACCACAGTCAATTTTTTGCAAATTGGGAGCAAATTCAAAAAGTTGATAAAATTACGTTTTTTTAGTTTCATTTCGTCCCGACTGTTTCTCCTAGATTGTAGCACAATCAAAAAACGTTTTTCCGCAAAATAGAGCGCCGCCACCTTATCAAGGGGTATAACAGACCCTTAAAAATTGTCAATATCACGAATTATTTTGAATTTTTATAATGAGAATTCGAATTTGCTTTATATAAAAATGTTATGAGAAATAACATTAATAAAAGCGGAGAATGATTGAAATAATTGAAGAAGAGCTTCCAATTAGTTCCAATTATAATAAAAGGACATAAGAAATAATTACGTATAATTAAGTGGAGAAGCCTGAGACCTCACTGGGCGCTTTGATTGAATCAGAAGGAGGGAAGAAAATAAGAAATTAAATCAGGTGTTCTTTCGGTCTTGTATTTGTCTTAGACAATTAGGAAAGTAATATTTCACATTCGGTCTGAAAGGTCGGTTTTTAGATAGGAAGGGAAGGGAGGACAAAGTTTCGGCTCCGGTTTTCTATCTAGGCCCTTCATCAGCGCTCCCGGCCCATAATTACCGGCCCTGATCAGCCCTTTTCCTCGTAAATCAAGGAATTAATACCCGTTATCTCCGAAGGACCACCCGCCCCCGGGATCCCTTTTCTCATACGTTTATAAAGACATTAAAAAAACTCAAAAAATTTTTTCCTTCAGTTTGCTCTTCAAAACCATCAAAAGATCTTGGATATCACGAGGGTGTCCTTACGTACTAAGGTTTAAAAAAAGTCATTGAAAGGGCTTTAATACTCTTGCTGGAAGGGGAAGATCGGTTGTGTTTACACACATGAACGAAAGGACAGACGATTGTTGGAAATTGGCGTGTTTCCGAGAGGGGTTTTGCTTCTGGGTAGGAACTGGCGTGGATCTGAAAGGAAATTGGCGTGTAACTGAGAATGTTTGCGCTTCTCGGCCTCACCTATTTGCTTATCCAAACTCCCCATTTTGCCTTCTATTGACAAAAGAAAATCCTTCAAATTCCTTTTCTTTCAAACTGCCCACGATTTCATCAAACCCATCGAAAATCTGGAAAAGTCATCAAATCCGCAGGAAAAAAAATATCCCGAAAATTCGTTTCCTATTTTGTTTATTCATTATGCAGGTGGCACGTAAGGAAGTTATTATTGGATTTGGAAAACTCCTTGCTTATCTGGGCCGGAAAATAAAAAGCGGATATATTCCTCCATTTCATATCACATCCATGTATTCCCTCGAGAGGCGAAACACGCAAACTGAATAATAAAAACTGGGCTACGCCCCAATGTTTCCATAAGCATTTGTCCATAGCTTACAAGGAAAATTGACTAAATCCCACGGTATTGTGAAGAAGTCGTCAAGTAAAATACGAACGTCGTAAAAGAAACAAGGTAGCTTCATATATTTTTTTTTCTCTCCCTTGCCCGCTCTCTTTCTTTCCATTGATCGTAAGACGTAAGAAATGAGTAATGGCTACCTTGGCTGCCGACAATAAGCGTCGCTATTTGAGTGAAATATCGTATTCGAGACACGTTTATAAATAATGAATAGGGTGGATTTCCCCTCTCTTTACTACTCTTCGAAATAAACCGAGATACCTTTCGTGTCTGCGATCATCCTACCTGAAATGTCATTTAAAAAACCTAATAAATTTATTCTCTAATTTTTATTCCAATAAAAATTTACGTCAATTTTGTAGGGTGGTTCAGGGCCCAAGGAAAAAAAGAAATCTATCTAAAATATTATATCTTAAAAGTACAACTTTTGAGCTCAAAAGAGTTGGGGAAAACGCTTAGTTAAGGTGTATCTCTCAAAAAACTGAAGGGAAACTAGCAGTGTTATGGCCAAAAGCTTCCAGAAAATCGAGTTAAAACAAAAAATTTTAGTTTAAAAAAAGCTGAAAAAATCACGTCAAGGGCGTTTGATGTTTTTTTAAAGAGATAAACCTTTTTAACCAATTTTAGGCGTTTTCCAGGCACATTTCCCCCAAATATTGATGAAAAATTATAACATTGAATATGCCGGCTGACTCAAAAACCGAGCGGTCGTCCCTTTCTTCCGAAAGACTCGTCGAAGCTAATTTTTATATTGAGCCCTAAGTCTCGTCTGTAAACAAAACACTCAAGTACGCGTGAAAGGTGAAAAGAGGCCCTTAAAAATTTACGATCAAAACGTAAAACGTGTTAATAAACCAAAGGAAGACCTCCTATCAACTTTCGCTAATGAGATTTTCAGGAGCCGTCCCAACGAATTTCATTTTAAACAACCCGGAGGGATTACATAAAAAGTTTTCTGGGTGTCATTCACTCGAAAGGTTAACAACTTGATTGTTGTGGACACTCTCGTAAAAAATTGACGTTTAATTAATTTTTTTAGGCCGTTCTCGGAACCTTACTCAATGAGTCACACGGCGCCAAGTAAAAAAAAAAATGAATAAAAATGTGTTCTAATGGCTTCATTACATATAAGACTTTTTATTGTGTTCCCTAGGTCGTAAAAGGGCCAGAAGTTTTTAATTTATTTAAAATGTTTTGGTGATTTAAACCGTCGTCCCCAGGATACCGTAAAATTAAAATTTCCAACCACGATAATGAACCCGACAAAAAAAAAGTTCTAACCAATAAAGTTTTAAAACAGGTGCCGACCGTGGTCAACACAGTCGTAAATACTGTTTAAAAACCTAAAGGTGAAGTATTTCAATAAATATGGGTTTTCTTTTCCCCTTATTTTTTTCTCTTTTCTTTTTTTCTTCTTCCGTGAAAGCCCTTCTAAAAGCGTTGAATGGGACCCCAACGCCCCACTGACCACAATGATACATTGCTCCACTCCGTTTAATATCTCTGACCTCGCAGTTGTTAGTTTATCCTTTCCCGCTATCTATTTTACTTCGATAGGAGAAAAAAAAACCTCAGAAGCTTCTTTAAAAACGTTTTGTACTCAAAAATTCAAGCTTGAAAAGTTTCTATAGGAAGCATTTTGAAAAAAAAATTTAAAAGAATTCATAGGCTGAAATTTTTGATAACAAAAAATTATAAGCTCGACGGAATATTTTCCAACATTCCGATCCCGGAAAACCGATCTACCTCCAGGATACACGAGAGACATCGGCCTATATTAAAATTGTAATCAATATTGTTTAAACGTTTAGGACCGTTTATTAAAAATTCCAAACAATTTAAATTCGTCATGGCCTTTCCAATTCATAAAAAAAATTAACCTCAAAATAATGGTTTAAAAAGGAAAAATCAACTATTTTTAGTACAGAAATTTATTATCTTGCACAACTAGTTTGGCGAAAACTAAGGAGTTTTTTGCCAAACTCCTTTCCAGGAAAAAAACGCTGGGTCCTATTTATAGAAAAAGTAGGTGTTTTAAAAAAACACATTTCCGGCCAATTATAATTTTTTTGACGACTTTTCATTGAGGACACTTTTTTTGGATGATACTTAAGCCAAAAAAGAATTCAAGGTTATTTATTAAAGGAATTTTAGTACAAAAAAAGGGGGTGGGTAATCCTAATTTTTTTTTCAAATTTTTCCGGAGTGGTGGGCCAGTTTTATAATCGTAAAATCGCCATTTTTACGACGATAATAATTATGAAAAATTCATTTTGTAAGAAAAAGCATAAGGGAATCGGGGATTCATCCCAAATTTTTTTCGGGTTGCTCATCCCAAAGGTTTTTTTGGTTTTCCCACTGTTCAAAATCGGTGTTTTAGGCATATTTTTTATTTTATTTATTTATTTTTTATTTTTTTTTGCGATTTTGAGGCTGCTCTACACTCCAAAAAAATTAAGAACTTCGTCTCTAGGCCCCAGGATTTTTAATTGCGATACCCTCGACGTCGGTTTTTTTTTTTTTTTTTTTTTTTTTTTTGATTTACAAGGATTTTTGGACTTCTAGAAATTTTTTTAAAATTTCTTCTTCCTTAAATAAATTAATTTAAAAATATTGTCGAATTTGACTACTAAGTCGCCATTAGGAGAATGTATGGAACCTCTAAAATTCTGCTTGGAGGCCGACACCCTTTAAAAATTGGCAATCGTAAAAACACTTAAAAAAACTATCGACAAAGATAAATTATCATCGTTAGCTTAAATTTATCGTTTGTTTTTCGCTTGCCTCTGGCCGAAAGAGAGAGAGAAAAAAATAGTGGGGTACCTTGGAAAATTAGAAAGTTTAAACTTACGACTTTATCCCCTAAATTTCGAACTTTGCAAGGCAGCTGAGCGGTTTCTCCAGGGGCGACGTTGAAGAAAAGACGCGTGGAATCGAACACCGGATTCGGTGCTGGAGCCAAAATCCGGTTTAACGCCGGCGAACTCTGCTTCAAATAGATCCCTGAAAGAAAAAAAAATTTACATGATGAAAAGTAGAACGGAACGCGGCGGTGTTTACCGATGTTCTAGAAATAAACGCATTGTTCTTTCAGGTGGCCAAAAGAAAGAAATAAAATGAGAAGGTTATAAATATAGGAAGCCTATGAGCTAACAAGGTAAATATAAACAACGAGCGCGTGGCATACCGGTTAACTTATTTGAACTTGCATTTTTTTCTTTTAACTCGGATTTTAAACTAAGTCATTACAAGGTTCAAAAGACAAAAGATAAAAAACAGAAATAAAACAAAGAAGGATGAAAAAAAGACGGATAACCGGCATTAACTCTAATGACTAATTCCAAGGGAGCAGAACGGCTAATTTCCTTTATGGTCTCCGAGGACACTTTTTGTCCGTTAAAACCGACAATCTTGTTTTTTAAAGTTCATGCTGAAACGCATCGAAAGCTCGAAAAGTCGATTGAAAAGGGGTTAAAAAAAAGTTCAAAAAGACTCGGATATCACGATTTTTATCCTTTTTTTTCCCTCATTTTGCGAGATGGGTGGAGAAAAAAAGGTCCTGGGCAGTTTTCCTGGTTTAAGGCATTCCTCTCCGAGACCCCACCCCCGCTTCTTTTACTGGGCGATTATGCAAAATAGTCAATTTCTCTCTAATTTGCATTCATCTATAACCAAAACAGTTGCCGAACGAGATAATTGAAATATTACGTATTCGGGGGGGAAATTTTTTTCTTATATGGACTTTTCGAAAAGTAAAATAAAAAATTTAATTTTATTAAAATGATAGTTTCTATCCAAACGGAGCGAAAATGTAGAAAAATGTCAGGGCCTTAGTAAATGATCTGTTCCGAACAGCTGTTGTTACTTTTGTTCGTTTACTCTTCTTGGCTCAAATATGTCAATGGTGGAGCCGTTCCAAGATGCCAAGGAGTCACTTACCTCACCCTTGGCACGACGAACGCAAACCCAAAAACGGACGATTACTTCTGACAAACACAAATCTTGAACTTTTAATTATTCTACTTTGAAGGCCAAAAATAACTGTGTGAACCAAAAAAAAAAGTTGGTCCTGGATCTCTCGATTCAGGTGGGTCAATAAGGGAGGAGTCGCCCGAGGGCCTTTCTGACCGGGTCATTCTGTTTGTACAATAAATAAAGTTCTGTATAACAAGCGGAGGGTAGACCGGGAAAAAAACATGGAGGACGAGTGAGACGAGGATTCGAAACTTCTGAAGAGCCTAAAACCTAGAAAAACACTCGAGTTTTATGTGCACGAGACAGTTTTTTTTAACAAGGTGTCTGACTAAGCACGAACTTTTATCAAATATTAAATGAAAAATTCATAATAAAAACCCTTTTTAAATTAGAAAATGTAATTTGTCTCCTTTTTAATGTTTGATGTGAGGCTTAAGGAAAAACAAAAAGGAGGGTGGAAAAAAGGGAATCGCGGCCCTTTCGGGTTAAGTCCTAAGCCTACTATTTATTAACAGTTAATTTAATTCCAAGTTTATTGCCGTGGCAAGTTTTAAAGTAGTGGCTCGTGAAATGTATTTTTAGTTAAGCCCTGGGACATTAACAGGATCTTGTAGGTCGCCAAAGTAATTTATGAAGGTAAAATATAGAACGAGGTCTTTGAAACCCCCGAAAAGTAAATAATCAAAACCGTTTTCAAATCTCCATCAAATGGAATTAAGATTATTTGTCGCAGGAATAAAACATGATTTATATTCCCAAGTTTTATGTATTCAAATCCTTTATTGAAAATTGGAGTTTTATGATTAAAGGGATTTAATATTTATTAAAATGTAAAAATTTATTTTGTTTGGTGCAGTATCTGATTTTGAAAGGTGGAGAGGTTACATGGCCTGAATGACCCGTTGCCAACTAGTTTAGTTACCTACGGTGATCGGGGAGAGGTAAATTAGTTTGGTTGTAATTGGACTCTGCGGTTTCGGACCCCGGCTTTTCCACCTAGGGTCCTCCGCATGCTTCCCAATATCCCACTAACCCATCGCCCTAACTTCACTGACGCAAACACAACGTTTAATTCTATTCCTTGCGGTCCCTTTCCCCAAAATTAAAATCGTTATATCGTTATCTATTTTGGATTATAATGTACAAAGCAATCATCCACAAAATAGATAGTCAATAGATAAATTTCGGCCACCTTCATTCTAGCACCTTATGATAATTTGTTGACCTAATATACATTAGGTTCGAAAAAATACTTTTTCGATAGAATCATTTCTAAATGTTTAGTCGCTGTCGTCATAAAAGCAAATCGTCAGAAATTCGTCATAAAATGGCGGTTGAAGAGGGAACCTCACTTATTTTCTTATTATCTTCAGTTTTTTATGGATTTGCTAGTATGGTGGTATTTTCTTAATTTTTATGAAAACCACTCTTCCTACAAACATTTCGTCATAATTTTCAAATGATTATGATGAGTCGTTGAAAATTCTTTTCTTGAGGTATGTCATGTTGAAACTATGACGAGATGTTTTTATGAACAAAATGATTTTACAATTAAAAGTTACAGAGGGAGAAAGAATGAAAAAAAACCGATATTCCACGACCGGTTTCGGCGTAATACACCTCATCAGGTGGACTATGATTTTGCCCGTTTTAGACAAAAATTTTTGGTTTTTTGCCTTCGGTTCAAAATAATCAAGAGCTACTTTTAACGGTCTATTGAAACAAGATGTAAAAGATTTGTCATTTTAAAAGGGGTGAAATGTCTCTCTCTTTTTTAACTTCCTTTTTACCTCCCCCCTTTCTGGTTGTCACAAGGATTTGTCAAAAGGTAAAACGAAGACATCCGCATCAGTCATTTACATAAAGGCCGCATACAAAACAACTTTTCACCGCTCAAATTTATACAAACATTCACGATTGTGAACACGATAAAAAAGAAACTCAGCGTGTGGCTATTACGATGAATATAAATTAATAAAAAAGGACAATCCTATTAACATTTAAAAAAGACATCATAAAAAAGAATGAATTTATTTTTAAACTGATTTATACAACCCTACAGGAAGTCGCAAAAATCAAGTTTCCGGTAAAACAAGTCTATTTATGGAATAAGAAAATATTATTTGGATAGTTTTTAAGCCTAAAAAATTGTGTACTTTTCAATGTTTTCTTTAAAATGGGACAGGTTTTGAAGGTAGACGTTGAAAAAAAGGATTTGACGATTTCGCTTATCGGAGAGAAACGTCTCTCGGGGATTTAAAAAGGACGAATGTTTTTCGAGGTCGTTTATTTCATGTAAATTTCGTAAAACGTTTCCCATTTCTACGATACATCGATTTTAGAAAATCCGCTCGCTACAAGGATCAACGGTTTTAAGCAAGTTTCTCAATTGGGGAAAAAAAGTTGGATATAATTTTTTTTTTTTTCGGATTATCTCCAAAGGTTCTTCTGGTGAGTAAAGTTTATAAAAGTGCGGTTTCAAAAAATAAGTAGAGAAGTTTTTCAAAGTATGTTTTTTGGGTTGCTGAATCCCAAGTTGATGTTGGGGCTTATTAATATTTCCGAGGCTGTGGATTGTAAAATTTTGATAACAAATGAACAAGATTTTCGAATAAAAGAATTTTTCGCACGATCGGGTCCGTTCAGAGCTCAATTCAGAAGTAAAAAAGATAGGAAAAAATTAGAAATCTCTTCTAAAAAATCCTTTATTTCTTGGGCAAAGTAATTTGGCAAATTTTTTAAAATACTATAGGTAGTAGTTAGTAATTTTCGCTGACTGGAACGTCTTGATTGGTAGAGGAGGATAATTCGAGCTATAAGTCTGTAACAAGGTTTAACACCTATCACGGGTAATCACTAAAGTTACTTCCCTTCCGGGAAAACCCGGGTAGGCTTTCCTAAATCATGGGAAGACGCTAATGTTCACAGCCAACTTCCTCTCCTAATCAAATCAAATCCCGTTTAACTTTATTACCAATCGATTTTCATGCGAAATTATTTTATTTTACGGTCAAAAAAGTTCAGAAAAAAAGGTTCTCTTTAATCAGTTCACTTTTCTCCCCTCTGAGGCGTCGTGAGAGAGAGAGAAAATCAAAAAAAGAAGGAAAAAAATCGAGTTCGGCGCTTGTGAAGGTTGCCTTTGACGAGTGACATATGGTCCGCACACCGGGCCTCTCGCCCAAATTCAATTAAACGACACGTGGAATACCACCGACATGAACTTAGGATTTCCCCTTCAACCCACATTTCACAAAAAAAAAAAAAAAAAAAAAAAATTTCTAGATATCGCATTCTTACGAAAGATTTTTAAAAACAATACAGCACACATTTCAAACGCAAAAAGAGAGTTGACTGGCCTTTCTCTTATCTTTACAAGGATTTATTTCCGTCTGACTCGCAAATCGTAAAAAACGCAAAGGTGTATAATTAAATCGTAAATTGTCATTTTACGCTATCTCCGACTATTATCTTCGGTTCTGGGCGTTATTATAACAATGTTAAGGGTCGTTTTATTGGTCTTCTATTCATGTGTTCGGAACGTGGTGAGAGGGCGGGAGGGGGAGGTTAAAGCCGCAGCCCAGGTGTCGTCGCCTTTTGGGCCCTTTCCAAACAAAGCTTCCCTCCCATCCACCTTTACCGCCGAGTGTATAATTACAAGATACGGCTCCTTGATTAAACATTAAGAAAAAAAATTTACAGGATGCTTATTGTTAAATTTCTAAAACATACACTCCTGGCCAAGTTTTTTTGTACAAACTAAAAAATCAGATCCCATCGCATATTATTTTTATTTTTCGTTGTCAATGTAATTTAATAATTGTTTGCACATATTTTGAAGGGTACATAAGGTCGTGGACCTGCTTAAAATATTTAAACTCACTTTTTTGAAATGAATATAGACTTAATATAAAATAACATAACAAAACCTGGCCAAATTAATTTGTACACCTTCTTTTTCAAGGGATTAAGCCAGCTAAAATTGGCAATTAATCAGTTTAGCTTGTTCCTCCGAGAGTGAAAGAACTAAAAATGTTTTCCCAAGATTTAGTTGCTCGCGTCTTGAAAAAGGCTTAAGCTGTAGAGCTGGTAAATTTTTCTAGGGAAAAATTTAGGAAAAATTTAGTCTACCGCATACCACAGTTGCGTATATGGTGAAAAATGATAGAAATTGAATCAAAATGAAACAAGGACCCAAGCCGGCGATCGGAAGCTCGAATAAAACGAGAAATTCGGAGGTTGGCAAGAGAAGGATAACTTGTAACTTCGAGGAAGTTAAAGGAAAACCTCCATTTAAACGCCTCCACGAGAACCATCAGATGGTTCCTGCCTAGATAGGTGTCAAATGGAAGAAAGTAGAAAAAAAAAGTACCCCTGACCAAATCCCATCGCGAAAACCGGCTTACCAAAGCTTGTGAATGGTTTTCCCAGGGGGATTTTATCTGGACGCGTACGATTTTCACAGACGAGGACAAATTTTCGGAAGACGGTCCAGATAACGAGTATAGTTATACGGAATGTATCTCGAAAACAGTTTTCAACCGTCCCAAACGCCAAATGAGAGGCGGGGGAGTAATGGTCTGAGGTGCGATTTCTGCTTGTGGTGACTATCTCCTAGAGAAAGTATCCGAGAGAATGAACAGCCTCCAGCACTTGGTGCTAATTCGAGGCAAAGTACTTTAATGGGTCAATCCTAAGTTCCCAGACGGAGAATTTTACTCTTTACAAGATAAAAGCGCCTTGTCACGCCTCCAAAGTAACGAAACAGGGGTTAGCCGATATGGGGTTGGAGGTTTTGGAGTGGCCATCATGCTCCCCAGACCTCAATCCCATTGAAAATAATCATTGGGCGGCCCTTTCAAGCAAAGTTTATAAAAATGGAGCATACGATACCGACAAGGACTTAGGGAAGCCATTCAGAAAGCTGCGAAAATTCTTAACGAGAGTAGGCCTGATTTCTTAAAAATCTTTGCACTTCTATGAATAGATGATTACATATTATAGTAATAGAATCGAAGGGAGATATAATTGATATTAATTACCCTTTTTTCTCAATTTTTCTTCTCAATTTTTAAAATTATTAGGCTGTACAAAAAAATTTGGCCAACTATACAATCACTAATTTCTCTTTAAAATTATTAAAAATTTGTTTACTTGAATAAAATTTCTTACATATCAGTTATGATTTAGTTATGAACTAACCTATTTATACAAATTTTTTTGTGCCGAAATCAAATGATTAAAATACAGAAAAATGGTGTACAAAAAAACTTGGCCAGGAGTGTATATCAAGTTAAAAAGATCAAGTATCCTTTTTTTTCTTGCAATTTTCTCATGCGAATCTCCTTAAGACTTTTGAGGGGGATCATACCCCGGAACATTTTGTTTCAGTTACAAAAGACCGCAGCACATTCTCCCCCAAAATTAGTTTCCTATATTTGAGCCATAAAAATCGTCAGAAATTTTTTACAAAAGCTCGTTCTCGTTATTTTGGGAATACCTAGGCGGCCTTGGGAGCTGATTTCCCGAAAAAGTTTTCGTTTGGAAAATGGAAAACTTACTTTTCGTCTAAAAATTTTTTTTCAAAAAAACCGATTGTCATTTTGTAGGTTTTTACGAGCTCTTTCCAGAAACATATTCGGTACTTAAAAAAATCCGCATACCTACTACCTATTATTTTCTTTAAGTTTTTAGTGTTAATTGTTGATTGTTAATTTTATGAGATTAATATTATATTAGGCTTTATTTTTTAAATAAAATACACGAGGGTTTACACTAGTTGATGGTTTATTAAGTAGCCCTCGGGTTTCCACGGGGACAGAGACCTTTGAAGTACAAATCCGGCGTCCCGCAAAGGGGACATCACAAGTTCTAGAGATAGAAAACATGGGTAAAAGACTCTCAAGGCTATTTTCAAGAAAACATATTATTTTACATGTTTTTTCCCGATATATAAAAAATAACAAAATAAAATTTCGTTCGGGCAATTTTCGAAGTTTTTAGAAATTGGTCACTGAGCAGAAACATTTTTGGGAAGTTCCGTCGGGATAAGGTTTAAAATTTTGATGTTCAATTAAATTCTATAATTGTCTCGTGCGTAAAACGCTTCATTACAGCCCTGTTAGTTAACGTTCACGGTTTTTAAACTCGGCCAGATGTAACGACCTAGCTCACTGAAGACCTTAAAATTAATTTTTTCTCCTCATCAATCTTAAGGGGGAGGGGGACATCATATGGTAAACGTACTAATTAAGCTCATTTGAAGTTCTTGGAAAAAAATTAAACTTAAATTTTTCTGACCGTTTGATTTCATAAACGAGGCGGGTAAATTGGAACTCGCCAGCTTGCGATTTCAATTAGGTGAAAACCGTAATTTAGAAGTGGAAGGGCCTTAATTGGATCTGAAAAGCCGTTTTGTGCGTAGGCTCCACCTTCCCAACCCTGGAGACGTAAACATGGAATTAATTAGTCGAGAGGTAAGGATTTTTCGGCGTTTTTGACACCCTCGACTTGGAACCCTCATTCGACAAGCTCGTAAAATACAAAAACAGGTAGAAAATCTCCGATTAACATTTTTTTACGGTCCAGGAGGGCGCCTCAAGTGCCTTAAAACATGTAGCGTTTTATTCAAGTCATTATCGATACAGGCTTTAAATCTTCTTTCAATTAATCATAGTTTTTTTTTTTTTTTCTTCCTGTATAAATTTTGAAACCTCAAAAAATGTATTATACTGTCGGCCGTAACGAATTTTGGACAATTGGTCAAAAAAACGCATTCTATAGGAAAAACTGGCGCAGTCTTCAGGGCATGGAAGAAGGCAGAAATTTTTTGGGATAATTGGAACTATTGGGGGAGTGCTGACTGATCATTGGAAATTTATCTGAAATGGAGAGAAACTGGGCCGAAAAAGAAGAGAGCTGTGGCCAAAACTCCGAAAATTTCGGAAGTTTCTTCTCCAAAAGATCCAGGAAAACGTCCAAAATACTGTAAACACATTGAAGTTTTTTGGTCAACCAAAAAAAGCCTCTAAAAACCCGATGAAATTGAAGTGTTTTTTGGTCCAAAGTGCATGGGAAACGACTACAGATAATCAAGTGAAATAGAACTTTCATGTTCGAAAAATGAAGAAACCTTTATAACTACGAGGTCTGGAAAATACTTTTTCAGAAACCACTAACGGAGGGTATCATAACAATTTTCTTTTCGAGGAAGTAAAAATATCCAGTAAAAAGAGAAATTCTGGGCCAAAATATCGTGAAAATTGACCAATGCTATCGGCAAAATACTTGTTTAAAGGCGAAAAATTCACCCCCCCCCCCCCCCCCAATATAAATAAAATAAATTAAAGAAAGAAAGGAAGATCGTTCGATGTGTCTTTCGAACCACCTTTAATCAAATTTTCTGAAATTTTCCGCGCTCTTTCGGATGAAGATTATCTGTGAAAAATATTTATCTTTAGGGTAATTAAGGCCTAACGTCCTAAGGAGCCTCCTGTCCCTAGAGGGTTGTGAATTTTTGCATGGGATTATATCCAAATGTCCCAAACAATTTGCGGCGTTAAGTGCAATAATAATCGAAAATAGATATTTTTCCTGAATCAGATTAAGAAAAAGAAGACAACCAGCGGCAGTGAATCATTTACACTCAATTGAAGCCAAGCAGAGGTTTTTTACCTTCAACATCATCGTTTTTCATCCAGGAAAATTTTTCTTAATTAAAAATACATTTTTTTCTTTAAAAAAATTTAAATTAAATTTTTCACTAGGATAAATAGTTTATAAGGGAGAGCGTGAAGCGGGAAATTATTAATGTTATCACTTTAAAGAACCCCCTTTTTTACATGATAACTGATAAGATTTAAAGCACGATGAGCTTACTGGTGCATAAAATATAAATAAAATTTTTTTTGTCCGTGAGAATTTAGCTTTAGAATCGTGAATAGATAATCAACAAACTAACGGACATAAACGTGAATAAAAGCGTTTTACGGTTTTAAATTAAGTTTATAAACACGAGATGTTTACAAAAAGGTCCCTTTTCTGTTTAATAATAAACATGATTTCGTTTTTTATGGAAGACTAAATAAGTTTGATTTTTCAGGAAGCTCTATGGCTCATTGACTTACCGTTTACATTTTTTTGAAAGAAAAAAATGATAAAAAAGACTCCTTGTATCAGCGACATGGTTTTTTCATATCAAAACAAAAAACACTTTTACGTTTCGTCGTTTTTTTCATTACAAAAGACGCGTGTAAAAAAATAGAATGCCGAGGTAACACGTGGGGGTAACACGTGAGGACTGACGGGTCCGGAGAGACTTTTAAGTCGTAAACTGTGCCTGAGGTAGTGGGGCGTACTGAGTAGAGGTGGCAACTTAAAACAAAAAAAAATTAAAGAAAACAAACCCCCCCTTCCAGATTTTTTCTATTTTTATAATAAGGATATAAGCCTATTTTCTATACATAGAATAAGAATAGCGCCAAAAAATACGCGACGTCGATCAAATACCAAAACGTCGAACTAAATAATAGTTGTAAAAAAAGTTTTTCAATTTAGTCTTATTTGAGATGTTTAAAAACTATTATAATAATTGTTCATGATTGTTAATGACAGGAATCTTCACACTAGAAAGGGTTATAAAAAAAGGGTTGGAGCCCCAAAACACGAAGTGGTTGTTATAAAAATAGGCTGTTTGAATAGCATTAGGCTATGATTAGGGGCTCCTCGAGTACGGTAACGAGGGAATCACTTATTATTATTGGGGGTTGTTTGGTCTTCAGGCGGTAGAATTTCGTTTCCCTTTTATATCGAGTTTTAAAAATGGTGTCAGAATCATGGACATCAATCGGTTCTAACTTCAAATTCTCGGGTAGGAAAAAATCTGTCTGGACGATCCGACAGGAACTCCCTCAAAAAGCGACAAATAAAACATACGTGTCTAATATAGAAAAAATAAGAGTTTAGTAAAGTGTTCCGGAAAAAAATCTGGCGACGGACGGCTGGCACCAAAGACGACCTAATGAATTTTTCTTTCCACAGGCTGGGCAAGCCATTTTCAAGACTCTTCGTTAGAGGATATCGCAATAAATTCCTCTTTGAGATAGTTGAAAAGCTAAAAATTTACTATATCACTAAATACAGCAGAAGAGTTAAGAAACCCTGTAAAATGTCTGTTTCTTTGCCAGAAATCTAAGAAAATAATTTGGGGGGGGGGGGGGTAGGACTAAAAATTTCACAATGCGACTTAACATTATGAAAATTTGGATTTTTGTCAAATTATAATTAATGAAAATCGAAAATGGTCGAAAATTTGGCTAAATTGAGGATTCTGCCCTGGAAATCCGTAAAAACCATTAAACAGGGTATAAAAATTAGTTTTTTAGAAAAAAAAATCAGGAAAACGTTCCTCCCCCCCCCATATAAAAAGTCCAAACATTTTTGCGAAAAGTGGGTTTGGAAATTTTTTATTGACATTGTAGTGGCAAGCGGTCATCATTGGACACCTCGGATTACGCCAAGTAGAAAACGCCTAAACGTCTCTAGAAAATCTAACGTTTTACAAATTTCCTCCCAATCTTCTCCGTGATTTTCCAGATGTCAAGAGATTCCATTAGTCAGAGAACTTTGTACCAGATTGTCATCCCCGTTTACCTTCCCTACTGTCTAAGGCCTGAATATAAATTGAAACGTTGTTGTTTTGGACGTTGTTTCCCGTCGAATAATCAAACACAAGTATTGATAAATATTGATAACTTGATATATAAGGCTGAAGGGTTAACGAGGTGTTAGACAAACAAGATTGAGGCGATAAACCGAAATTTATTTTCCTGAAGTAATGAAGGGTGATCGAAGTGAGTAATTATGCGACCATCTGGGCTTTACATCTTAATACCCAAATACCGGTAAACAAACGGCCTTTTTTTTACAGCCCTTAAATAATAATTACATTGGTAGGGTGATTGCTCTTTAATGGAATATGCATGTTGATAGGGTATCAGTTGAGGTGTGAACAAAGATTGATGTTCGGGGAGGCGCGAAGGCGGCAAAGCGGTTGATTAGCTCCTCAGGAATTCATGAGAAACTGCCTTTTAAGATGATATCACCGTCCTTTTGGATTATATTTACTGAATGAAATAAACCACGAGTAAATCACTTTCAGCGTAGAAAAAACTTAAAGAGCTTTTCACGGGCCAAACTATTCCGGGGCTTGATAAAATTAAAATGGTTATTATCGAAGTGTGAATAGCATTAACGCGTTCGGCTAATACGTGAGGTGGTAGGGGGAATTAATAGGCCCTTTAATCGGGGTCGGTGTAGATAAAACTAGTCCCGCCTACCGTCCTGTCAATTCTGACTAAAGTTAACGTTCATCACATTATAATTTTTTTTATTTTTTCTCTGCGGTAGATTACACACCATCACAATGGGCGTGAAATTTTACAGCTGACGTTTAGGGTGAGAAATACTCCCAGCATTCAACCCTACGGCGGGAAGTAGACTTCGTAGTAACAGAAACTCCGATTTTTGAACCAAATAGTCCAATTTCCCGGTTAAAAAAATGTTTCTTGTTAAGTCATGGTTGGCCGCATTAGGGATACAAGTTTCGCCCCATTTCATCCCCTACCGTATGAAATCCCCAGTGAATTCTTAAACGTACGGTAAACTTTTGACATAAAATAGTAATGTGCTCTTTAAACTAACTGTCTAGAGCTGACCCGGATATAGTGTCCACAAAAAAAAAATTGATTCCTGTCCAGAATCAGTGTAGCCAACTGCTCATCAAATCTTTAAACTTTTGAACAACTGCGCCGTTAAGAGGGATACGGGTGTATTGGACACTTTATTTTTTACCAAAATTTCGGGAGTATCTACGCTTTTAAGGTCTTCAGGCGACTTTTTTATAGTTTTTATAAGGCTGAAATCTATATCAAAATAGTTTTCTAAGAAAAAAAATCTATCTAAATTTGTAAGATTAAATAAGAAATTTATTTTCTTGGGAACGAAATAGGTAGCGGAAGTGCCTCTGAGCTGAAGCGTACCCGGATCCGGGTCTACTTTGTCGAAAAATTCTGAGTCGTTGAAAAGAAATTCCCCGGTTGGATGGCGTCTCGTCGCCGACGGAAAAAAAAATTATCATGTAAATAGAAACAACTCGCCTTTTGTCCATTTCGGTCGCCTTGCTCGTTATGTTTATTTAGGAAATATTAAAACAGTCGAAAAAATCTCTTCTTTAGCTCCCCCCCCCTTCTTCGTTTTTCCTTCCACTAGCCGAATCGCGCGGTTGACTTTATTATAACTTTTTGAGCTCCGGAATATCGTCCTGAGATCCATTATTCATCGTGTGATCTAAGATACATTAAAAAAGTTTCAAGTCCTTTCTTTTCAACCCCTGCTCTCAATTTTTTATCTTTATTTTCTTCAATTGACTTAACTTTAGGGAACCTTTTTTTTTTTCTTCCCTCTCCAAAAATGTAAGAAGTTAGTCAACAGCGCACAGATTAGCTGAAGATTGGGTAGGGAGGGTATGACAATAACTGCCTTTTGTAAGTTAAAAATCTTTTTTTTTTTTAAGGAAAGATCATTTCAGTACGATTTTACTTTATAAATAAACGATTTTTTTGATGGATGACTGGATATCGACTTGTGGTTTGGGATGGAAAAAAAAAGGCCCATTGTGGGAAACCCCCTTTTATCGTTTTCCCTATTAACATAGCCGACCATTTTCATCCGCCAGAGGCCGCAGAAACGATAGCATCAACGCGCGAAACGTTTTGGAAATACCCTCCCCACACCCCTCTTCTTTCCCTTATCATTTACGCCAGAATAAAAGTCTGAAAAATATTACAAATGGCTTTTTTTTTACTGAGATTCGTCGTTTTTATCCGGAGAGCTCTTGAAACTTACGACTTCTGCTTAAAATGCGTGTTGGGGTATAATTATAAATTTTATTTTTTTTAAGGCGGTCACACCTTTGTCTTCAGAGAGCTCTCAGGGTACTGATTAGACACCTTTTTGGGAGGACAAAAAAAAAGGGACACGCCATGAAATAGTTTAGCTACCTTCTCTTGCTTTTTATTCAACCTTTTTTTATTCAGGTGGCATATTGAGCATAGGTGATGACGTCTTAAAGGCTTAATACGTCATCACCTATGCTCACCATCAGACTCTTCGGATCATATAGAAAGTCGAAGTAACAAAAATTCTTTCACGTAGACTAACGACTCAAACTGTAAAATTCTGAATAATCAATTTCATGGAAATTTCTTGACCTGTACGTTCACCCCTTTCGATCTGGGAAGGGTAAATGGTATGCAAATTGAATCAAATTGACTACCGACCCTATTCGGGCCATATAGCTTGGAAGTAATTATACTATCTGATCCGGTCAAGACGCAATCTTGTAATTGCATCAATCCGCTTGTACACCTCATCAATGATAGTGCTGCAATTTCCTCCTGTCAAACCCCCTTTTGACCCTTCACTTTTAAACCAAAAGGACGTTTGATCCGCTGACTTTTCGACCTTTAGAATAAAAAAGCGGGTTTTAATTACCGATCCGGATTCTGGATTAAGACAATATATTTTCTGGGTGGTCTGTAACACAAGATGGGAAACCTAAACTTAAGAAGAAAATCCGATGAGAACGGAAAATAAGAGGATGAAAGAGTAGCCAAAATAATTGATACAGGCTTATAAATTTTTTTTTGTTTACGATATTTTTATTGGGCTTTTGTTTAAAGTAATGGGTGTTGTGAGAAAAGGCGAAAAGAAAAGAAGATAAAGCGATGTGAAAGAGGAATGTATCCCTTTACCAAACAAGCATAAATAAACGGCCCTTGGTTTTCTGAAATAGATAAATTAGAAACCGCGAGAAAGCCCTTTGTCGAATACAAAATCCGATCCCGCTAATCCGACCGGTATTTTCTTGAATGATTTCTTCAGATAAATTATACAAAAAAGACAAAATTTTAAATTTTGAAGTTCGAAATTGGATAAAGTTTAATACAAATCGTACCGTCGGATGAATTAAATTCAGACGAGTTTTCTCTTCCACCTATTGAAATATTAATTTTGAAATTTTATCCAGTGGAGTAGGGTTTTTAATTACTTTAGTTCGGCCTGGGGGACAATAAGCCCCGCGGCCGCTGAGTTATTCACTTGAGAGAGTCAACCCCCGCGTGTCATCATCACCTTTATTACAGTTTTATGAAGTTTAAAACTGCCATAATTCCCAGGGACGGACTTCTGCAATAAAGGCTCTACTCTCTTCCACCGTACCACCCTGTATCTAATGTCCCGCAGACTCCTCTGGTCAGACATTACGCCGAAACTTCAACCTGTTGGCTTCCTTTTTATACTTTTTATACACACCACTCCGTAATTAAAGTCAGTTATTTGATGAATTCCATAATTAGGCGACTTTTTGAGTATTTTGGATTTCCAGCAATATTTCACAATTTGGGGGGGGGGGGGGGGGCAACATTTTTCGAACATGAAAGCCCATCTTTAGGCCAAAAATTCAAATGAAAAAAAAAGAAAATTCAAAAATTGCTATAAATACATACCTAATCCTCAAAAAGTGATATACCTACTAGCATACAACTAAAATATGAATATTAACCCTTTCGAGACCGGATTATCCGCGCTACTGGCGCACTTTTCCCCTCACTTCTCCCCGACCGCTCCCAGCGCCCAGCAAAGCACAGAAAGCGATGCGTGATGCGATCATCACGTAGTTCATTTCTTCCCCAACAGATGGCCAGTTTTTGCTTGTCGCTAGCGCCACGGGAAGCAAAAGTATTAAATATCTTAGAGAGGCTTCCCGCAGTTCCCACTGGGCAACTAAAGTCGACTGCAGTCTTCAAGCGACATGCGCGCATGGCAACTATAGTCGCCTGCGGTCTCGAAAGGGTTAATTACTTATTATAATTGATAATTCATTACCAATGGTCTATTGGCCAAATAAGTTCTCTATATGATGTTAATTTTATTTTTGTCTTGGTTAAAATAACAGCTTGATGATAAACGAGTTTTAATTAAGTGGTAGCAATTATCGAGGTTGGAGGTAGATAATTCCGAGTATCTTAACCCATATAACCCGCAAAGGCGCCCGGTGTGCAATTACAGAAATTACTCCATCCTCAGAAACATTCTATGATCATTTGTCCTTGTCTACTTAATGAAAAACGGAATTTGAGAATATTTAAAAATCTTGTGTCGGTCAGCCGTGAGGAGTCACGTCGATGAAGATCGTCCTCTTCGTCTGCCATTACCCTTTTTCAATTACCGGGAAATGATCCATAAAGGAATTTTCAATCTCGGATAACCTCTCCTCCCTCCCTTTCACGTCCTAGCCAGTAAGGTTATTGATTGATCTAATTATAATGCTCGTAATTTGATAACCGTGTAGGATAACGACGGAAACAGCTCTGGATTATAGGGGCCGTGATTTCTTGAAGGTTTTTTTTCGAAAATTAATTGCCCTTTTATCTAATGGATGATTGTTTTAAATTTCTAAAAAATTGGATTTATATATAGAAGATCCATGTTTAGGGAATAGGGAGGCCTAAAAAATAGCTTCTTCATGTCAGTGTATTCCTTGAGAAAGGAAAAAGTGTCAATTTTATATGTTGTTCTGTAAATAACTATTACTTTCCTTCCCCCTTCTTTTTATAAAGAGGAATGATGTTTGTTTAGATTGGAAAGGTTGACCCTTACAATTCACCCGAAGAGTGTAGTAGTGGAAAGGAGGGGTTTGGAGGGAGAGTCTTCTAGGGCTTGAGGGAGATTTACCAGTCAATCGTGCCTGGGGAAGTATTGGGGCACCGTGTATTTTATGCATGTGCCTCTTCGCCCGGACCAACAACCTCTGAATATCTTATACGCGCGGGAGTCTGGGTGGGGTGTAGGCGGCTGGGCGGGGAAGGGACTGTCGTTTGAATATATCACCGGAGTACTTTTGGCAAGCTCGCTTGGCATCACCTTATGATTACTTATGACCTGAACGGATAATCAGAAAAAGGGAACATAAAACGTTATAAACACTATATAAAGTTTTATACATTTGACTCACTTATTCAAAATAGGGAAAAAAATTCACTTTTGTAAGCAAAAATTTCTGCTTGAGTCTTAATTTTGGCATCATTTCTCAACAGCGATGTCAGTTCCTTTTTTTCGGTTATTTTTTTTATTATTTTTTTTTTTTTTAGTTGAAGAGGGAAATGAGCCCAGGAGAGGGCATCTGCCACCATATTGACCCGACTTAATTTGGCCAAGGGGACCTGGGGACTACAAAATGAATCGTAAAAATCTTGTTATTTTATGGTTAAAATCAGAAACTGAATTGCTCTCCAACGGCTGGGGCGGCTTGAAATTCGAAGTACCTAATTATTCTAAAAGGTATGCTATTAATTATAGTATTCTGAACTTCAGAATATTTGACTAAATTAACGACTGACTCCCTTGCTCCTTACTGAAACGAGATTCTGATGGTACCTAGCGGACAGCCTGCGATGCTGATAGTTCATGCTCTTGCCAAGAGATAGCGTTGATATCAGGGCCCGTGGGTCGCAACAAAAAGAAGACAGGCAGCTACCTGTAAGGTATTTTTGTTTTTATCTTTCTCAGAAAGATGTTGCTGCATTACTCTTTCTGTTCGATTTTTGGGGAAAGGCCTTTCAGATAACTTATGTTCAAAACGATTTGTTATCATGAAGTTGTTTGTGGTGTCTACATCCCGACCGGTAATGATCACTCTACTGGTCTACAAGACCCTCTCTCAAAAAACAGTTATGGAGGGTATCACAGTAAATTCAATCAATTTCCTTTTTGTCGGTGTTATTAAGCGCAATAATCTTTAGGGGAAAATAGGATTATATTTTCCTTATCTCGTAATTAGGAAAACACTACTTTCTTTTTCGTAATATGAAAAATTAATAAATTTATTTATATTATAAAATTAAAAACGCTTATTTTGAAGGTTAGCGATTAATTCCCTTATAAAGAAGTACCATTGTTTCTCGCAAGGGCGCTCTGACTGAGAAAAGTACGTTTGAAAGTTGTTAACCTTAAATTTTTAGAGTGTGGATTCTACCTTTCATTTAGGGTATCACAATAACACTAAACTTTCTTAATGTCGACGTTTATGTTGTTGATGGACATTAAAAAATTTCAAAAACTTAAAAAATTAAATGAAAAATCTGAAAAGTAACCCTGAAAATTTAGGAAATGAGGTGACATATTGTGCAAACGTCCTCAATGAGCCACTTAGTTTCCAAACCAAACAAAAAAAAATGTCAAACTTTTTATAAAAGGGTAAACGAAAGATAAAAGAAACCATTTTTAGTGCCAAACTTCTCTAATATCCGGGGAAAAAAATACTTCAGGATTTTTATAAAGAAATATTTTTGCATTTTAATTATTTCGCCAAATCCAAAGTAAATTTTGTTTTTGTTTTTTCTTCTCAATTATAAGTTTTCACCCGATACCGCCAGAGGCGGGAGGAGTTGCTTTTCTTCTCCCCATTGTTTCTCGGTCTCCTCAAGAGATTCAATCACGGTAAGTAATAAAAAAAAATTGTGAAATATAAAATGAGGAAGTCAAATATGAAATTTAATATTAAAAGACCAAGCGATGAAAATAAAATTGTTTTAAAAATTAATTTACATATCAATTCATGGGCAATGTTTAACTTGTGTTTTATTTAAGATAAAAGCATGTCGTTTTTGTCAAATATCAACTGGAATTTTTTATTTTATAGTTTCCTTTTTATGATGGGACGAATTTCGCTTTGTTTATTTTACGCTTTATTCCCGACGGTTTTCGCCGGTGAAGAATTGTGGGTAGCGTCGATTCGAGGCGGATGGTTCGAATCCCAACTCCTCGCATCCAGATATGGTTACACCATTGTCAAAAAAGCAAGTATATCAACTGTTTAAATATTAATGTTTATTTAAAATAAATTTAAATCAAACAATGAATATGTAATTGTCCCGTTGTGTTTCATATCAGGAAAATTGCATCGAAGGCTACGTTCTGAATAATCATGAATCCGAACGTCGAGCCTAGAAACATGGATTATCATAAATTTTACCCAACATACCTCCTATCCCTACTAAAATGAACCTGAAAAAGTTTTAATTTCAAATATTTGAAGTTTTGAATCCCTTTTTAAAACCCAATTTTGGAAAAGCAATTAAAAAGGGATGGAAAGTAGCGAGAACGGGTAAAATGGATTAAGAATGTCTCACTGGTTAAGTCCGATGTTCATCAATATCCATTAACGCCGTCTTGTTTTCTCGTTTGCTCTGCACACTCTCTTTTGGCACTTCGTCCAATTATAATTGAATTCGTTATAACAAATTTTTAAAATATTTTGCCTCTACTTTCAATGGGGTACTTAAAATGGGGCGTTCGGACACAGCATTCGGCTTCTAAAAGGCGTCATGGCAACGTGAAAAGCAGCCTGGGTTCGTCCTCCATGGAAATACTGTCGGTTTTATCACTTTTGCCATTTCAAAGCTTGGAAGGAAGTTATTGAGAGACCCACAAAATGAAATTTTGAAATAAATATGACTTCCATATACTGCGTAGAGCGATCGGCGTATCTTGGAGCTTTTAAATAATTTATTTTTTTATTTTTGCTTCCAAGAATATGTAAAGACCATGTTTCAGAATCTTAGCGACCCTGAGGGTATTTTAAAATCATTGTTCATTAATTTTGCTTTTAATGTCTGATAATTTTGAATTCATGTTCAACGGTTCGTTCGCCGTATAAGAAATTACAGTTTGATCAACATCCCTACGATAATTTATTTAGATTTAGAATGTCCGGAGACGTAAGAGGAACTCGTCTTGGTAGAGAGCGGAGAGTAAACAAAATCTGGGAGGGTGAAAGGTTAACGGGGCGAGTGGGTGGCGGAGGCGGCAACCTCGAAACACCCACGGTTAACCTCTGGAGGACGTAAACGTTAGGAGGACAGGAGTTGGGAAGAGCTTCGAGACGACGGAGTCCGAGCCGCCCCACGAAAATCGATATTCGCGCTTCCATTCATAAAGGATCGCATCTGAAGGGGTCTCGTTCAACCCCTCGTGAATGGAAGCTATGACTCATCGACGGACGGTCTCACTTTTTCTAGTCTTCTACTCTCACTGAAACTTACCTCATAGTAGAATAAAAAATTTTATGACCATCCTTCTAAAAGCCATTTTCTTTCTTCACAAGTCATCTAAAAAAGTTATTTCGCATTTCAACCAACCACAAACGAGGTCGAAGGGTGAAAAGCCACCAAGAGGAGCTACAAAATTATTCACGGAAGGGGTTCTTTTAGCTTTCTCTGTTTTGGAGGGAGAAAATTTAGCCCCATCTTTTGATTGCGGTCCAATATTGACCTTAAATAAAAACAAAATTTTACCATTTTCGCAAAAACTATACGTTTTTCCGTACTCAAAGATTTTCAACCCAAGACTACTTGGATAATTTGGACTATTTGCGTTCTACATCTTTTTTCCTATAATCTGAGCCCTGAACAGACTCGATCAGATTATTAATTTTCACTGTTGTAGCTTCAAATATACATTGTGTCCAGAAACACATGGCATACGTCTGGGAGAGCGTTAACAAGTGGTTTTATGAAAAAAGTTAAATGTAAACCCCCTCTAATTTAATTCAAAGAATTTGATGGTGTAGTAAAAATGCGTTTGGAAATACAGGGTGTCCCAAAAAGAACCTGACTTCGATATTTCAAATAAGAACCCCTGTTTTTTATTTCAGATTCGTTATCTAAGCAAAATTTCAAGTAGATTATACTATTCATATGACCATTTTCGACAACTTTAAAAAATGTCAAATTTTATCGTTTTTTGCGCTAAAATCCGTTAAAATCGGCCTAATAGACTAATTTTTTTTAATTCCACTTCTTTTTTTCCGAAGATTCCAACTGTCACAAATTCGAGCATCTTCGCATTCTGCATCACGAGATTTCGTCACTAACGGCCTTTTTTCAAGTTAGAACCCAAATTTCTTACTTCAGAAATGCAAATTAGCCTTTTGTTAACGGAATTTTAATTTTTGATACACAAAAGACGCTGTAGCTCTTTCAAATTGTGTGGTCCGAAAGAAAAATTCCTTTCTACAACCGCTAATTTTCATTTCATTCGCTAATTTTCTTCGGGGAAAAAATGAGTCTCTTAGGTCGATTTTATATTTTGTATTAAAATTATATTGCCTGTTAAATTAGCCAGGCACACTTTTAGTGCTAACGTTAGTAGTCCCTCCAAAATCATAGAATGACACCTATAAATATTTTTTTGGAGAAATCCTGGGTCGGAAATTCTCCGCATATCATTGGGCAAAATTGTAGAAGAATTCTAATCTTGAAAATTTGGTGAAGTTAATAAAATGCAACTGATTTGGAATGCCGGACTATCCTGACATGTGTTTTTAGAGTTTTAGAGATACCTAATGAATAGCTTTCTTCGGTCAAAGAAATCATAGCTATCTCCCGGATAGTAACTTAAGGCTGCTTTTCACCAGAAAGAAATAGCCAAGTTGGATTAGGGAACTTCTTTATCAACTAGGAGGTCCGGGTTCGCATCACGATCTCTGCAATAATTAAATTTGAATACATATCAAAATTAACATTTTTTTAAAATACTTTTTTCTCGGCATTAGTGGTTCATTTATTTAAATTTTGTTTCTTAACAAATGAAATTTTTCGAAAAAAAATCTATAAAAATGTAGCGTCCATGAAATGCTGAATTCTACCGGAGAGCACACAAACTTCCAAGTAAAGTTTTCCCGGCCCAAATTCAAACTTCCCTGTTATATTTGTCAATTTGCTTTCCTCGAAGCAATTATCAAAAATGAGCTTGGTGTTAAATAGTTATTTTTATTTACTAATTTTTGTCCGTTTTAATTAAATACTAATTAATTAAAATTTAATTTTAAGTAATTTTCTGTCTTATGGGTTGAAAAAAGCTGAAAAATAATTCCTGGAAGTCTGGAAACTACAATGTAAACTTTTGCTATTTAATTAGAAAAACGAACATCTTTATAAAAGAAGTAGGATGAATAGAGGCAGGGTGAAAAAAAGAACAAGTCAGGAGCGTTGGGGCACTTTAAGTGATTAGGTACGGCCCTAATCTGATTTTAGAACCATCGGCACGCTTTGGGCATGAAACACCTTCAACTCACTCGTACACTTAGCACAAATTGGATTGAAATGTTCACCTAGCCAAGCAAAGTTAAAATAAAGATGTCATGAGGTTTCTCCCAATACATATTAGTAAGCAAAATTGGGGTTCAGAAGTTGGAGTTTTGGTCCAAGTGTCCTGCGCGGATGGAACAGAAACTTTCTTAATATTTTTTAATATTTCTTCTTTAATATTTTTTTAGTTGGAACTTGACGAAAATCTTTATGTCCTCAAAAGAGATAATCGTATTTCGATAAACAAGAGGTCCCATGAAATCTACAGGTCGGAAAAGGTAAATAAGTTTCTCGTTAGGCTAATTTCGAATCTAATTCACTCTCTGCTCTAAGGTAAACTGGATGGAAAGACAGAAGCCACTCATTAGGCGTAAAAGAGGCATTTACTCTTGGCTCAGAAGTAAATACGGCAGGGAATTCAACGACGACTTGTGGAACAAAGAATGGTATTTGGTACGTAAAAAAGAAGTTTTTGAAAAAAAATGATCAATAAAATAATGATTGAAAACAAAACTTTGAGCCTCGTCAACACATGAAAAAAAAGTGTCGACCAAACACGGATCAGAAACAAATTTATTCAACCCTTTGTTATTTTTTTCCGCCCTTGTGAAACAATCCTCTGGGGGTTTATCCTTTTTCTCTCTCACTCTCTCTTTTTCTCGCCTGTTTGCACAAGGGGATTAAAAAACAGCGTTTGTTATTAGCGGGGAGACCCATGTTTAAAATTATATTTTTTTCCAGCAAGACTACAGAAGCCGCACGACACTTCCTGTCCTAGACATGAACGTCGTCCCTTGTTACAGAGAAGGGGTCACCGGAAAAGGTGTTAATGTAGTCGTCGTCGACGATGGACTCGAAAAAGATCATATGGACTTAAAGGAAAATTTTGTGAGAACAATTTTTTTTTCTACTTTCTACAGGATGAGCCAAATCGTAAATTTTGGGACAGCGATTATAGCTTTTTCTACTTTAAAAGCAATATTTAGATAATTTAAGGTCAGTGGGCCCAGTTAGAGCCTACACTCTTCTGATAATTCGAGACTTTAAATACACAGAAAATAGACTGCGTGAAAGATATCAAAATTTTTGTATTTTTACGATTTTTTTATGATTTTGTTTGTTAGAATCCGTTGACGAGTTACGATTTCAACGAGGACAAGCCGGATCCGACCCCACGATATGACGGATTCGGGAGCAACTCACACGGAACGAAATGCGCCGGGGAAATCGCGATGGTCGCCAATAACAAAATATGCGGGGTCGGTATCGCTTATAATTCTAGCATCGGAGGTAAAATAAACAATATAAAATAAATTTAAAATCGCTAATTTTGTTAGGCTTAAAAATCCTCGATGGTAATCCTACTGATTTAATCGAGTCTTCCGCCCTAACGTACGCACTTGACAAAGTCGATGTTTATTCGAACTCTTGGGGGCCTTCAGATGACGGAATGACGATGGAAAGACCAGGGCAACTTTTAGAACTTGGGTTCGAAGCTGGAATAAACAAGGTGATTAATTTTCAACCTTTAATTATCTCCAAGTTTACAAATAGGCCAAGTTTTGAACAGCTTGAGTATGGGAACTCCCATGAACTATAAATTGAAGCCTTCTAAATTACAGGACGTTTTCCACCTTTGAACTTTAGCTGTAAACTTATTACCTTGGAGGAAAAATTGTTTATTTTTTCAGCTTAGTAACGACGATCATTGAGCCCTAAAGACCTATTCACAAAGTTCGAGGGGGTGAAAAGAGGATGAAAATGTCGCTTTTATTTTTTAAATTGAGATATGAGGAGCGAATATATCATTTGGATATCCTCGCTATTTTAAGAATGGGTTTTGAGACGGAATAAAGGGAAATGCCGAGAAGTAATGGTGCGGAACGGCCACAAAACGACCATTTACCAAGGGACCTCTCATGCCTACTGACTAATTTGTCGACCTCTCCTCTCTCGCACAACGAAGATACCTAACATAATTATTAATATTTACGGTCAACCCGTAAAAAGGCGACAAAACTTTATTGAGATAAATTATTTAAATTAAGAGTTTTAGTTCATCAGTTGCCGACAAAATTTCAGAAACAATAAAAATAGGTGGAAATAAGTTAGGTTCACCAACCTATACCTTGACATCTCTAGCTGAAACACTCTGTATAAGTAAACGTGATAAATCAATACGTTTCCTGCGGAATTAACCCTGGAGTTTATTTTTAGAATGATGACGTGGTTTTATTTTTTTTTTTTTTTTTGTTTAATTGTATTAAGCCCAGGGCTTGTTACAAAGGGGGAGGGGATCAGACCCAGGCGGGGGCTTTCGCCATAATGCCATGGCGCCCTTTTTGGGCCAACTACCAGAGTAGTGGCCTAACTAAATTATCCACAGATTTTGTAGAGGGATATTTTTAATTGGAATTTTACTTCCAACCAAAAATCCCTATACCCAACCTGGGATCGAACCCCGGTCTTCCGTGGTGTGAGTCAGAGACTGAACCCACCAGCCACGGAGCCGGTTGACGTGGTTTTATAAAAATTTTTTGTTTTTAATTTCAGGGGAGGAACGGGAAAGGTGCTATTTATATTTTTGCGTCTGGAAACGGTAAAACGTATGGAGACAACTGCGCTGCCGACGGATACATTTTGTCGATATACACCGTGCCGATCGCCAGCGCTTCACAGAGGGGGAAAACCGTTTCCTACGGTGAAAGATGTTCGGCCATCATGGCTACTGCGTATTCATCAGGTGGAAATAGAGACGAAAAAGTGGCGACCACGAATATTAATAATACGTGCACTGTAAGACATTCTGGAACGTCAGCTGCTGCTCCTTTGGCAGCCGGGATAGCAGCGCTTGTCCTCCAAGCAAAGTATGAGTATTGTGGAGCTCTAATTCTTAAGACAAATGGCGAATATTTCACCTAATGTTCCTCAGTGTTTGGTTTCAAAAATAAATTATTGATTTTGTCCTTTCCGTTTTATTCTAGCCCAAATATAACCTGGAGAGACTTTCAACATCTGGTCGTATGGACATCTGAAGTTTCACCTCTTTCTGGAAATAACGGTTGGATGGTTAACGGATTCGATTTCTGGTACAGCATGGACTTCGGTTTCGGCCTTCTAAACGCGCACAGTATGGTACAGCACGCTCGAACTTTCACGACCGTCCCGCCCAAGAAGATATGCGTCATTCCCATCAGAATATAGTACTGCCATCAATGAATTGAAGCGTTAATAATTTTTATGTTCCAGTGGTGATAAAACGTTAAAGAAAGGGAGCGTATTAAACGTAAAAGTTGCGACGAAATCTTGCCAGGGAGAATCGATGGAAATCAACTTTCTTGAACACGTTCAGCTTATAACGACAATCCGATATCCGAAAAGAGGATCGATTTCAGTTCTTTTGACGTCCCCTTCTGGTAATGAAGCATCATTCTATTAAAATTTATGCTTTTCTTATTTATAGGGACGCAAAGTACACTTTTGGAAGAAAGGTTTCGTGATTTGGCTACCTCAGGTTTGGTCAGGTGGAGTTTGATGAGCGTTCATTTCTGGGGTGAAAATCCACGCGGAATTTGGACAGTGACGATTAAAACCAATGTAAGACTGATTTGAACAAAAAGCTCCACAGATTTTCAGGACTGGATGTTTAAAGGGTCAATTTTTGTCTCAAAGGTGGTGTTCATGTTGAAACTTATTAATCCCTCCACCGCCAATACCCTCGCCCTTTGATGAATTTTCAGCTCCCAAACGCTGTTTAAATCATGAAAAAACGTTTCTCATGAAACCGTTTAATAGAATTTCAGAGATGAAACAATTGAAAACAACTGGGGGTGGCGAGGATCATTACGAAACGGTCGGGAGTGAGGTAATTTCCAATCTTTGGTCGATACCGGGAGCCCAAACATTTATCTCACTTCCAGGAAAGGGCCCAAGGTGGAAAGGAGCAACAATAATTTCTCACCAAGATCCTCCGATATAACACCCTAAAACACGACCCTAACAATACTTTATGGTATATTTCAAATATTGATCATAATGGCATGTATAACGAGGGTATAATCAAATTAAGATTTCGGCTAGTAATCTAGCAGTTTCCGCATCAACCGCCACCAACAATAGAGGTGGACTATTGATTCCGGACAATGGCCCACTAACCAAAAGTGGATGGATAAATGAACGATCGTCATTCACATATTTCATATAATAATCTCAATGGTTCTTAATGTCTAATTAATTATTTTATAAGAGTTAATATTATTTTCTCCCTTGATGGCTTCTTTCACGGGTTAAGAGGAAGCATTAAATTTTTTTCTCTCTCTCAATAATAATGAGAGTTTTCACCAATGCTCCGTGATGCCTGGCAGGGCGAAGATGTTTTCATTTTTTCAACCTTGAAACTGAAAACTTCATTTTCGATATCTTTGAGGAAGTTCGTCCAAGCGAGCAGACTAGTACCTATTCTTCATTATGACGAAATTATGGCGAGATGTCATTATGACGAAAGATGAGCCCTTGTGATACTTATAGGATTCTTAGTACGAAATATTAAAAGAAAGAGAACTTAAGCCAAATTGTACCAGATTGTTGGAGTTTCGAAGAGGACGATTTGGAATAGAAACTACCAGATATTTTATTCATCCCTTAGTCGACGCGCGTAGCGGCAATATTCTTGCATGTACGATTACCCTATCTCGAAAGTCTGATATACCAAAAGGTAATCTTACTTTCGACTCCGCCGCGCTCGCTCAATCGCCCGGTAACGCCGTCTTCGCAATATTCAATATTTTTATTTTTAGGGTAAAGGTTGAGTTTCCTTTTCCTTCGTTTTTTCTGGCAAAAAGGCGAAGGGAAAATCCTCTGAATATTTGAACGGATATTCTTAAAATTTAATTTGAAAACAAAAGATTCTCGAGAACGCCCAAGGGATTTGTTGTTTTAAAATCGAAAAATGGAAAGCAAGCTTTTGTCTGAACAAAGTACCTTCAGAGTTTCAAAAATCATTCTTTCCAACAAAAACTACAATTTTTTTCTATTTCTGGATAAAATATGCCTCAAAGTACAATTTTTTTCCAGCCGGATGACGACGAAGAATTCGTAGAGATGAAAGGATCTGTTCGTTCTCTCAGACTCGTTTTTCACGGTACGAAAACGATGCCGGACCATTACAGGAAAGGACCGAGACGCTACGCAACCTTCGCAATGTATCCCCGAGGCCCAAAATATTTCTCAAAATATACATAAAAACATTTCATTGTTTTATTTAGTTCAACTCTTGAAAAAAATCATATAAATTTAATGATTACTTTTAGTTTCATAAAGAAACAGCCGTATAGTTTTACTGCATTTCTAATTAAGAAAAGACGTTTGAAATTTCCCCCGTTTGTCAACGAAAGAATTTTCATTAGACTCTAGAAAAAAGTGGGGGAATTTATCGACAAATTTGAACTCGAAGAAATTTATGGAGCGTCGGAGAAACCTACTTTTCGGACGTCGAATCCTGACGATTTATAAACCAAAAAAGTGTTTCTGCGCTTATCGAACGCTTTCAGAAGTGACCTTTCCCCTTATGGTTCATTCCACAGGTGACTCCATTTATATTTTACCCTATTTAATAATGAACGTTTCACCTCGGATTTAACATTTCACTCGGCTAATTATAACTTCTCTTTTTTCCATAAACGAAAAAATGATACTTCTTACCATTTCATTGTCTTTTTTTGTGTATTAAAGTGTAGGATTTTACTCAGAATAAAGACTCTTTAATCTGAGTGACTACCTTTTGTTCCCGAGAACAAAGTGATGTATGCTCTCTGCCCAAAAATCTCAGAGAAAGCCTTTCCAGACCTCTTAGTCAACTACGACCATTTTTTAAATAAATTTTAGAAAATATTCGTTTTTTGTTTTTAAAGGTCAACAATAGCGCCCCCCATTATCGGTGATCAATCACTTGAAAATGTCAAATTCGTCCTACTTTACTACAAAATGTTTAAATAAATTGCTTATTCAACAAATACATTGAACCTTTTTCCCTCTTCATTTTATCTTTTAACTTAGTTTTTATGAAAGAGCACTCACATTTTAGGTAAATTTATTTAATTTTTTCGGTTTTACGAGTATCTTCCTCAAAGAGATGTTCTTGTGGCGCCATTAATGTTTTTTGAAAAGTAGCGAGTAGTTTTTGGGTATTCTCGCCCTGCAGGGCGAAGAGTTTCATTTTTTCTACCTTGATAGTGTAAAAAATATTTTCGGTTTTTTATAAAAAGATTAAATTGCGCTACTCTGAGAAAGTTCTCGCCGTGGACAGCTCCAGACTACATCATTAAATTATTGTGTAATTTTAACAGCTACAGAACTGAAAATTAAAAAGTTTAAATTAATTAAATTACTATGAAAACTTTATTTTAACGTGCACGCGATGCTTTTTTCTGTAAAAGACATCAAAGCTACATACAAATTTTTTATTATTCTTCAATTAATTAAAAACATTCAATTTTAAACATAAATCTGGCTAGTCAGAAATTTATAAATAAATTAATTTTTTTTGTTCTTCAAAAAAAGTGGGCTTGTGATGAATTATAATGATGTTTTTAATGCTGAAAGAGTGCTTTGGAATGGACGCAACAGGACAATTAGGCAGGTGGGGGGCTGGGGGGCGGTTTGGTGGGGGAACTCACCAAAGGGGTAGTTTCCTTCTCGGTTTCCAGTCTAGTCTACGGTTTTGAACTGTTCCGAACGTTTCTCCGCTTACCCATCATTGTTTTTTGTTTGGTTATTTTCAGGTACGTCATTATTTATTTATTTTCTCCTTCGGAAAAATCAGCGATTTCTTTCATTAAAATTTGGCCAAACTACTCAAGTTTTCTGAAAAATTGGCAAAAATATACCGCTGCCACCAATGGTATTTTTATTCTTCAAGGCGATTTACAAATACTGACTAAAAGCATGATTGTAAGGGTTAGAACCTTTTATTCTTTACCTTATTTTCAAATTTTTAAAAGTCTTTTATCTTCGACAATAGCCATTGCCCGATAAAATAATCTACCTAAAAGAGTTTCTATAACAAGTGGTATGAAAATATCAATGAAAAGGGAGGTTTTTTATTGTAGATAAAAAAAGTGATGTAGGTTATTTATAAGTGTATTGATATTGGGATGAAAAATAAACGGTGAATATGAAGGAAAACACATGTGCTACACCGTAAATCAAAATAACTTTCGAATATTTAATTTCCGGTTCAAAATTCAAAAAGATTTTCTTCATAAAGAACAAAGCGAGGACGTTCAAGGCGAAGATGAATGTGAATATAGCGGATCTTAGTTTCTGAGGTGATTCTATAAAAAGGAACCTGAAGAAGGCGACCGAGGCGATCGCGTTGGCCAAACTGATGAGGAAAACTTGGGCCAAAACGCGTTCCAAAGACATACTAAAAGGTCCTTCGAGTAAAATCAATTTCCCTTCGAAAAGTGCAGATTCTCTTCGTGTTTGTCGAAATGACCATTACTAAGGCGTAGAGGCAGGACTCCTGAAATTTGACGCGATTCATATTTTCTAGTTCCCTTTCGTACCCTCCCAATGAAAGCGTTATTTTGTAAATTCCTGGATCGATTTCGTATTTTCTTCCTTTGACATAATCAAAAGAAACGTTTTGACCTTCGCCGCGAAAGACATATTGCAAAGACTCTTGCTCCTTATAGTTGAATTCGTCGACCAAGAAAAAATATGACTTGTCGACATCAACGTTTGTGAAAATAGTCGGATCGTATTCAGTGTTTTTGATGATTCCAAAACGACTTATAACGTAAGAGATACATTTTTTACCTTTAAAAACCAACTCCAATTTTTCATCCAAGTTTGCTTCATCATTGACGAATCTTGTGCTCATTTTTTCTTTTTCACTTGCGAATATCGAAATCATCAAAAATTCCATGCGAGGGATACGATTGACTCCGATCTCTCTAGAAGACACCACAGACGTACTTGCCAATAAATTAAAAAATCTAATTTGAGCAAAATTTTCGTTGGGAATATTGAAGGTTAGTTTCCAAGCTTAGCTGCACGGTAAAACATCCAAAGTGCTATCAAGCCGACTCCGTATCCGACAGAAAAATACATTAGGTCGAAAATCTTCCCTTTTTTGAATAAAGGATGGACGAAAAGTTCGAAAAAAGGTACCAGAACGACATCGAAAATCAACGAATATGCCATCAAGTCGATCGAACCCCACTCGACGACTTTTTCTTCATGTAAGGCACTTGTTTTATCGAAGCGTTCAGTACGAAATATATCAAATGTCCAAAAAAAGATGCAGGAACGATAATAAAAATAATCGAGTAGAAAAGACGTGTTTGTCGTGCGACGTATAAAGTGATTTTCGGATACGCGTTGTAAATCCAGTGACTTTCATGGATTTTTTCCGGCTCTTTTATTATTTTTTCATTTTTTTCCGGCGTCGAAATAACGAAAAAATAACTGAAAATATGTCTGGACAATCGGCTCATTCTGACAAGGTAGGCTCAATAGACTTTTTTTCGTTGAAAATCACTTTAAGCCCCCATTTTCTTATATTCGCCTTCGGCTCTGGGACTTCAGGCTTTTCTTCGTCTTCTTCTTCGACGAAGAATTTCACAGATTTTTTTCTTGGCCCTTTACTACCTAATTTTGGACTTTTAACAGGCGCCTTTTTCTTCAATCTTTTTCTCTCTCTTATTTTTTTCAAAGCCAAAGCCACACATTACAGCATAAATACCAAATCTGAAAATAAATCGCATCTATCCGTAGATATTTGATGATAAATATTAAAAATATTAAATATAAAATGACAAAGAAGAGCGCCACAAAGCACAAATTTTTAAATTTTCTTGACCATTATGTTCAAAACGACTAAACTATGTAATAAACATGGAGACGATTTTCAATAAAACTAAACAAAAAATGAATTTTCTGACTTGTTTAGCATCATCTGGGATTTTAAGCTGTTCTAAGATCATGACGATTCTGATACAAGATGTACTCATGTAAATCATAAGTAAAACCGATGTTAAATATTCCGTGCTGATTCTACGAAAACTTCGTAGATGGTCAACGTCCAAAATATCGAAGAAAGAAGGAGAAAAATATTCCGCCGATAGAAATGTAGCACTTACCGATGTAGTTGTCTGCGAGCCAAGCGAGGAAAACTGAAAGAATGGAGAGGACGGGGAAGAAGAGTTCTTGATTTTCTGGGAACCCATTGGGATCGGCGAATTTCACTGTGAGCTCGTAGCCGAAGTTGGAATTATTAAAAAATTTGATCAGAAACATCGAGGCGCTCAAAAAAATTCCGCGAACGTCAAAAACGTCATTTTGTTCCAAAACGACTTCATCGTTCTAAATATAAATAAAAATAAGTTTAACAATATTTGTTGGTAAAAAAATTATTCACAAAATTTTCACATGTGTTTAAAAAAATATAAAGATAATTTCGTTATCAGTAGGATTGTCCGAAAATAAATTTTAATAAAATGGTTTTTTCGCCGAATCAATCGAGGAAAACAACCCAAAACCCGCTATTCTTGTATCGTTTTCCAAAATGGCTGGATTTGGGATCAATAATAATTTATAGAAGTTTAAAATGGTTTATTTTCGTGATTTATTAATATTCTGGATAGTTGTATTCGTACTGGCTTGAAAAATACATGGTTAACATAAAGAAAAATACATGTGTAAGTCCATAAACCAAAATAACTTTAGAATATTTCATTTGTTCTTCCATACTAACAACAATTTTGACAATTGACAGACCTAATGCGTTCAGTGCGAAAATGATGGTGAAGACGGCCGACCTTAATTTCTGAGGCGATTCAAGATATAGGAACTTATAAAAAGAAACCGAAGTGACGGCGTTCGCTAAGCTTATGAGAAGGATCTGGGCTAAAAGACGTTCCAAACTTAGCGAAAGAGGACCTTCTGCAAGAATAAGTTTCGCCTGTAAAGCCCCACGGACTGGATACGAGAATATAACGTACAGGCACGATTCTTGTAAGTTTGCTTGGTTTTCAACGGTTAATTTGAGTTTTCCACCATTAGGGCTACATAGTAAATTCCAGATGGTATCACAAATTTTTCACCTTTTTCATAATCAAATAAGTAAGTTAGATTTTTATCGTGGATGTTTTGAAAAAAATATTTTCTTTTCTCATACAGAAGTGAGTATCCGTCGACTAGGAAAAAATATGAATAACCTCGAGTGGTTTCTGAAGAAAATACCGTTGGGTCGAATCCTTTCGAGTTTTGTTTGATATCTTCTTTGCTTATAACGTATGAGACGCATTTATGACTTTTTAATACAAGAACAAGATTTACGTCGATTTCCGCTTCGTCGTTGACAAATCGAACTTTAACTTCGGTCAAACCTTTACCGAAAATTGAGATAAGGATATATTCCGTTCTTTGTATCCGATGGAGACCGAATGACGACGAAGAAACCGATGTCGTCGTCTGAAGAGAATTGAAGAACCGAACAAGCGCTACGTTCTCATTCGGAAGGTACTGTAGCGTCGTTTCTAGCTTCAGCTGAACAGTAAAACTCGCTAATAACGCAATCATCGAAATCCCATATCCTACAATCAGGTACGTCAAGCTTGCCTGCTTTTTGTCGAAATAAGAGTTGACTATTTCATACGCTGGGATAAGAATGATGTCAAAAATTAAAGAAAAAGTTAGAAGATTGATTGAACCCCAATCTACAAACTGAATTTTTTGTTAAATAAGGAACTTGTTTTGATGAAGTAATGAGAACGAAGTACATCAACTGCCCAATGAATGAAGCAGGAATAACGACGAAATAATGGAAAACATAATACTTGTCTGGCGCGCTACGTAGATAGTGACTTTTGGCACTGCGCTGTATATCCAATGTTTTTCT
>JACGAQ010001136.1:0-69999 GCA_014119065.1 Orius insidiosus | reverse complement strand
TGTATTATAAAACGAGCTGATCCCATTGGCTGCCTGCTTGCTTTTCCTAGTTTATGGTGAGATGCTTTATTGAATTGCATTATGGTGAACTGTCAAGATTTAAGGTTTTGTCGTTTCGCCATAATCGCGTTTTAAACAGCGAAAGTAGGCTTGCTCTTTCGCTGTACCTAGTTTATGGGAGATGTATTATTCCAAACAGTTTACGGCGAAAAAAAGTTTAAAGAGTGGCTTTTATGGTGAGAAGCGTTATGGTGGCTTGCACTTTTTTGTGTCGACCTTAAAACTTGACAGTTCACCATAATCCGCACATCCTCGCAAGAGGAAAAAATTAACCCCTTGTATTATAAAACGAGCTGATCCCATTGGCTGCCTGCTTGCTTTTCCTAGTTTATGGTGGATGCTTTATGTTGAATTGCATTATGGTGAACTGTCAAGATTTAAGGTTTTTGTCGTTTCGCCATAATCGCGTTTTAAACAGCGAAAGTAGGCTTGCTCTTTCGCGGTACTAGTTTATGGTGAGATGTTATTCCCAACAGTTTTACGGCGAAAAAAAAAAGTTTAAAGTGGCTTTTAGAAATAACGTATACCTTAAAACTTGACAGTTACCATAATGCAGAAAAAATTAACCACTTTGTATATAAACGAGCTGATCCCATTGGCTGCCTGCTTGCTTTCCTAGTTTATGGTGAGATGCTTTATGTTGAATTGCATTATGGTGAACTGTCAAGATTTAAGGTTTTTGTCGTTTCGCCATAATCGCGTTTTAAACAGCGAAAGTAGGCTTGCTCTTTCGCTGTACCTAGTTTATGGTGAGATGTATTATTCCCAAACAGTTTTACGGCGAAAAAAAAGTTTAAAGAGTGGCTTTTATGGTGAGAAGCGTTATGGTGGCTTGCACTTTTTGTGTCGACCTTAAAACTTGACAGTTCACCATAATCCGCACATCCTCGCAAGAGGAAAAAAATTAACCCCCTTGTATTATAAACGAGCTGATCCCATTGGCTGCCTGCTTGCTTTTCCTAGTTTATGGTGAGATGCTTTATGTTGAATTGCATTATGGTGAACTGTCAAGATTTAAGGTTTTTGTCGTTTCCCATAATCGCGTTTTAAACAGCGAAAGTAGGCTTGCTCTTTCGCTGTACCTAGTTTATGGTGAGATGTATTATTCCCAAACAGTTTTACGGCGAAAAAACAAGTTTAAAGAGTGGCTTTTATGGTGAGAAGCGTTATGGTGGCTTGCACTTTTTTGTGTCGACCTTAAAACTTGACAGTTCACCATAATCCGCACATCCTCGCAAGAGGAAAAAAATTAACCCCCTTGTATTATAAACGAGCTGATCCCATTGGCTGCCTGCTTGCTTTTCCTAGTTTATGGTGAGATGCTTTATGTTGAATTGCATTATGGTGAACTGTCAAGATTTAAGGTTTTTGTCGTTTCGCCATAATCGCGTTTTAAACAGCGAAAGGCTTGCTCTTTCGCTGTACCTAGTTTATGGTGAGATGTATTATTCCCAAACAGTTTTACGGCGAAAAAACAAGTTTAAAGAGTGGCTTTTATGGTGAGAAGCGTTATGGTGGCTTGCACTTTTTTGTGTCGACCTTAAAACTTGACAGTTCACCATAATCCGCACATCCTCGCAAGAGGAAAAAATTAACCCCCTTGTATTATAAAACGAGCTGATCCCATTGGCTGCCTGCTTGCTTTTCCTAGTTTATGGTGAGATGCTTTATGTTGAATTGCATTATGGTGAACTGTCAAGATTTAAGGTTTTTGTCGTTTCGCCATAATCGCGTTTTAAACAGCGAAAGTAGGCTTGCTCTTTCGCTGTACCTAGTTTATGGTGAGATGTATTATTCCCAAACAGTTTTACGGCGAAAAAACAAGTTTAAAGAGTGGCTTTTATGGTGAGAAGCGTTATGGTGGCTTGCACTTTTTTGTGTCGACCTTAAAACTTGACAGTTCACCATAATCCGCACATCCTCGCAAGAGGAAAAAAATTAACCCCTTGTATTATAAAACGAGCTGATCCCATTGGCTGCCTGCTTGCTTTTCCTAGTTTATGGTGAGATGCTTTATGTTGAATTGCATTATGGTGAACTGTCAAGATTTAAGGTTTTTGTCGTTTCGCCATAATCGCGTTTTAAACAGCGAAAGTAGGCTTGCTCTTTCGCTGTACCTAGTTTATGGTGAGATGTATTATTCCCAAACAGTTTTACGGCGAAAAAACAAGTTTAAAGAGTGGCTTTTATGGTGAGAAGCGTTATGGTGGCTTGCACTTTTTTGTGTCGACCTTAAAACTTGACAGTTCACCATAATCCGCACATCCTCGCAAGAGGAAAAAATTAACCCCTTGTATTATAAACGAGCTGATCCCATTGGCTGCCTGCTTGCTTTTCCTAGTTTATGGTGAGATGCTTTATGTTGAATTGCATTATGGTGAACTGTCAAGATTTAAGGTTTTTGTCGTTTCGCCATAATCGCGTTTTAAACAGCGAAAGTAGGCTTGCTCTTTCGCTGTACCTAGTTTATGGTGAGATGTATTATTCCCAAACAGTTTTACGGCGAAAAAACAAGTTTAAAGAGTGGCTTTTATGGTGAGAAGCGTTATGGTGGCTTGCACTTTTTTGTGTCGACCTTAAAACTTGACAGTTCACCATAATCCGCACATCCTCGCAAGAGGAAAAAATTAACCCCCTTGTATTATAAAACGAGCTGATCCCATTGGCTGCCTGCTTGCTTTTCCTAGTTTATGGTGAGATGCTTTATGTTGAATTGCATTATGGTGAACTGTCAAGATTTAAGGTTTTTGTCGTTTCGCCATAATCGCGTTTTAAACAGCGAAAGTAGGCTTGCTCTTTCGCTGTACCTAGTTTATGGTGAGATGTATTATTCCCAAACAGTTTTACGGCGAAAAAACAAGTTTAAAGAGTGGCTTTTATGGTGAGAAGCGTTATGGTGGCTTGCACTTTTTTGTGTCGACCTTAAAACTTGACAGTTCACCATAATCCGCACATCCTCGCAAGAGGAAAAAAATTAACCCCTTGTATTATAAAACGAGCTGATCCCATTGGCTGCCTGCTTGCTTTTCCTAGTTTATGGTGAGATGCTTTATGTTGAATTGCATTATGGTGAACTGTCAAGATTTAAGGTTTTTGTCGTTTCGCCATAATCGCGTTTTAAACAGCGAAAGTAGGCTTGCTCTTTCGCTGTACCTAGTTTATGGTGAGATGTATTATTCCCAAACAGTTTTACGGCGAAAAAACAAGTTTAAAGAGTGGCTTTTATGGTGAGAAGCGTTATGGTGGCTTGCACTTTTTTGTGTCGACCTTAAAACTTGACAGTTCACCATAATCCGCACATCCTCGCAAGAGGAAAAAAATTAACCCCTTGTATTATAAAACGAGCTGATCCCATTGGCTGCCTGCTTGCTTTTCCTAGTTTATGGTGAGATGCTTTATGTTGAATTGCATTATGGTGAACTGTCAAGATTTAAGGTTTTTGTCGTTTCGCCATAATCGCGTTTTAAACAGCGAAAGTAGGCTTGCTCTTTCGCTGTACCTAGTTTATGGTGAGATGTATTATTCCCAAACAGTTTTACGGCGAAAAAACAAGTTTAAAGAGTGGCTTTTATGGTGAGAAGCGTTATGGTGGCTTGCACTTTTTGTGTCGACCTTAAAACTTGACAGTTCACCATAATCCGCACATCCTCGCAAGAGGAAAAAATTAACCCCCTTGTATTATAAAACGAGCTGATCCCATTGGCTGCCTGCTTGCTTTTCCTAGTTTATGGTGAGATGCTTTATGTTGAATTGCATTATGGTGAACTGTCAAGATTTAAGGTTTTTGTCGTTTCGCCATAATCGCGTTTTAAACAGCGAAAGTAGCTTGCTCTTTCGCTGTACCTAGTTTATGGTGAGATGTATTATTCCCAAACAGTTTTACGGCGAAAAAACAAGTTTAAAGAGTGGCTTTTATGGTGAGAAGCGTTATGGTGGCTTGCACTTTTTTGTGTCGACCTTAAAACTTGACAGTTCACCATAATCCGCACATCCTCGCAAGAGGAAAAAATTAACCCCTTGTATTATAAAACGAGCTGATCCCATTGGCTGCCTGCTTGCTTTTCCTAGTTTATGGTGAGATGCTTTATGTTGAATTGCATTATGGTGAACTGTCAAGATTTAAGGTTTTTGTCGTTTCGCCATAATCGCGTTTTAAACAGCGAAAGTAGCTTGCTCTTTCGCTGTACCTAGTTTATGGTGAGATGTATTATTCCCAAACAGTTTTACGGCGAAAAAACAAGTTTAAAGAGTGGCTTTTATGGTGAGAAGCGTTATGGTGGCTTGCACTTTTTTGTGTCGACCTTAAAACTTGACAGTTCACCATAATCCGCACATCCTCGCAAGAGGAAAAAAATTAACCCCTTGTATTATAAAACGAGCTGATCCCATTGGCTGCCTGCTTGCTTTTCCTAGTTTATGGTGAGATGCTTTATGTTGAATTGCATTATGGTGAACTGTCAAGATTTAAGGTTTTTGTCGTTTCGCCATAATCGCGTTTTAAACAGCGAAAGTAGGCTTGCTCTTTCGCTGTACCTAGTTTATGGTGAGATGTATTATTCCCAAACAGTTTTACGGCGAAAAAACAAGTTTAAAGAGTGGCTTTTATGGTGAGAAGCGTTATGGTGGCTTGCACTTTTTTGTGTCGACCTTAAAACTTGACAGTTCACCATAATCCGCACATCCTCGCAAGAGGAAAAAATTAACCCCTTGTATTATAAACGAGCTGATCCCATTGGCTGCCTGCTTGCTTTTCCTAGTTTATGGTGAGATGCTTTATGTTGAATTGCATTATGGTGAACTGTCAAGATTTAAGGTTTTTGTCGTTTCGCCATAATCGCGTTTTAAACAGCGAAAGTAGCTTGCTCTTTCGCTGTACCTAGTTTATGGTGAGATGTATTATTCCCAAACAGTTTTACGGCGAAAAAACAAGTTTAAAGAGTGGCTTTTATGGTGAGAAGCGTTATGGTGGCTTGCACTTTTTTGTGTCGACCTTAAAACTTGACAGTTCACCATAATCCGCACATCCTCGCAAGAGGAAAAAATTAACCCCTTGTATTAAAACGAGCTGATCCCATTGGCTGCCTGCTTGCTTTTCCTAGTTTATGGTGAGATGCTTTATGTTGAATTGCATTATGGTGAACTGTCAAGATTTAAGGTTTTTGTCGTTTCGCCATAATCGCGTTTTAAACAGCGAAAGTAGGCTTGCTCTTTCGCTGTACCTAGTTTATGGTGAGATGTATTATTCCCAAACAGTTTTACGGCGAAAAAACAAGTTTAAAGAGTGGCTTTTATGGTGAGAAGCGTTATGGTGGCTTGCACTTTTTGTGTCGACCTTAAAACTTGACAGTTCACCATAATCCGCACATCCTCGCAAGAGGAAAAAATTAACCCCTTGTATTATAAAACGAGCTGATCCCATTGGCTGCCTGCTTGCTTTTCCTAGTTTATGGTGAGATGCTTTATGTTGAATTGCATTATGGTGAACTGTCAAGATTTAAGGTTTTTGTCGTTTCGCCATAATCGCGTTTTAAACAGCGAAAGTAGCTTGCTCTTTCGCTGTACCTAGTTTATGGTGAGATGTATTATTCCCAAACAGTTTTACGGCGAAAAAACAAGTTTAAAGAGTGGCTTTTATGGTGAGAAGCGTTATGGTGGCTTGCACTTTTTTGTGTCGACCTTAAAACTTGACAGTTCACCATAATCCGCACATCCTCGCAAGAGGAAAAAAATTAACCCCTTGTATTATAAAACGAGCTGATCCCATTGGCTGCCTGCTTGCTTTTCCTAGTTTATGGTGAGATGCTTTATGTTGAATTGCATTATGGTGAACTGTCAAGATTTAAGGTTTTTGTCGTTTCGCCATAATCGCGTTTTAAACAGCGAAAGTAGCTTGCTCTTTCGCTGTACCTAGTTTATGGTGAGATGTATTATTCCCAAACAGTTTTACGGCGAAAAAACAAGTTTAAAGAGTGGCTTTTATGGTGAGAAGCGTTATGGTGGCTTGCACTTTTTTGTGTCGACCTTAAAACTTGACAGTTCACCATAATCCGCACATCCTCGCAAGAGGAAAAAAATTAACCCCCTTGTATTATAAAACGAGCTGATCCCATTGGCTGCCTGCTTGCTTTTCCTAGTTTATGGTGAGATGCTTTATGTTGAATTGCATTATGGTGAACTGTCAAGATTTAAGGTTTTTGTCGTTTCGCCATAATCGCGTTTTAAACAGCGAAAGTAGCTTGCTCTTTCGCTGTACCTAGTTTATGGTGAGATGTATTATTCCCAAACAGTTTTACGGCGAAAAAACAAGTTTAAAGAGTGGCTTTTATGGTGAGAAGCGTTATGGTGGCTTGCACTTTTTTGTGTCGACCTTAAAACTTGACAGTTCACCATAATCCGCACATCCTCGCAAGAGGAAAAAATTAACCCCTTGTATTAAAACGAGCTGATCCCATTGGCTGCCTGCTTGCTTTTCCTAGTTTATGGTGAGATGCTTTATGTTGAATTGCATTATGGTGAACTGTCAAGATTTAAGGTTTTTGTCGTTTCGCCATAATCGCGTTTTAAACAGCGAAAGTAGGCTTGCTCTTTCGCTGTACCTAGTTTATGGTGAGATGTATTATTCCCAAACAGTTTTACGGCGAAAAAACAAGTTTAAAGAGTGGCTTTTATGGTGAGAAGCGTTATGGTGGCTTGCACTTTTTTGTGTCGACCTTAAAACTTGACAGTTCACCATAATCCGCACATCCTCGCAAGAGGAAAAAAATTAACCCCTTGTATTATAAAACGAGCTGATCCCATTGGCTGCCTGCTTGCTTTTCCTAGTTTATGGTGAGATGCTTTATGTTGAATTGCATTATGGTGAACTGTCAAGATTTAAGGTTTTTGTCGTTTCGCCATAATCGCGTTTTAAACAGCGAAAGTAGGCTTGCTCTTTCGCTGTACCTAGTTTATGGTGAGATGTATTATTCCCAAACAGTTTTACGGCGAAAAAACAAGTTTAAAGAGTGGCTTTTATGGTGAGAAGCGTTATGGTGGCTTGCACTTTTTTGTGTCGACCTTAAAACTTGACAGTTCACCATAATCCGCACATCCTCGCAAGAGGAAAAAAATTAACCCCTTGTATTATAAACGAGCTGATCCCATTGGCTGCCTGCTTGCTTTTCCTAGTTTATGGTGAGATGCTTTATGTTGAATTGCATTATGGTGAACTGTCAAGATTTAAGGTTTTTGTCGTTTCGCCATAATCGCGTTTTAAACAGCGAAAGTAGGCTTGCTCTTTCGCTGTACCTAGTTTATGGTGAGATGTATTATTCCCAAACAGTTTTACGGCGAAAAAACAAGTTTAAAGAGTGGCTTTTATGGTGAGAAGCGTTATGGTGCTTGCACTTTTTTGTGTCGACCTTAAAACTTGACAGTTCACCATAATCCGCACATCCTCGCAAGAGGAAAAAAATTAACCCCTTGTATTATAAAACGAGCTGATCCCATTGGCTGCCTGCTTGCTTTTCCTAGTTTATGGTGAGATGCTTTATGTTGAATTGCATTATGGTGAACTGTCAAGATTTAAGGTTTTTGTCGTTTCGCCATAATCGCGTTTTAAACAGCGAAAGTAGCTTGCTCTTTCGCTGTACCTAGTTTATGGTGAGATGTATTATTCCCAAACAGTTTTACGGCGAAAAAACAAGTTTAAAGAGTGGCTTTTATGGTGAGAAGCGTTATGGTGGCTTGCACTTTTTTGTGTCGACCTTAAAACTTGACAGTTCACCATAATCCGCACATCCTCGCAAGAGGAAAAAAATTAACCCCTTGTATTATAAAACGAGCTGATCCCATTGGCTGCCTGCTTGCTTTTCCTAGTTTATGGTGAGATGCTTTATGTTGAATTGCATTATGGTGAACTGTCAAGATTTAAGGTTTTTGTCGTTTCGCCATAATCGCGTTTTAAACAGCGAAAGTAGCTTGCTCTTTCGCTGTACCTAGTTTATGGTGAGATGTATTATTCCCAAACAGTTTTACGGCGAAAAAACAAGTTTAAAGAGTGGCTTTTATGGTGAGAAGCGTTATGGTGGCTTGCACTTTTTTGTGTCGACCTTAAAACTTGACAGTTCACCATAATCCGCACATCCTCGCAAGAGGAAAAAAATTAACCCCCTTGTATTATAAAACGAGCTGATCCCATTGGCTGCCTGCTTGCTTTTCCTAGTTTATGGTGAGATGCTTTATGTTGAATTGCATTATGGTGAACTGTCAAGATTTAAGGTTTTTGTCGTTTCGCCATAATCGCGTTTTAAACAGCGAAAGTAGCTTGCTCTTTCGCTGTACCTAGTTTATGGTGAGATGTATTATTCCCAAACAGTTTTACGGCGAAAAAACAAGTTTAAAGAGTGGCTTTTATGGTGAGAAGCGTTATGGTGCTTGCACTTTTTTGTGTCGACCTTAAAACTTGACAGTTCACCATAATCCGCACATCCTCGCAAGAGGAAAAAAATTAACCCCTTGTATTATAAACGAGCTGATCCCATTGGCTGCCTGCTTGCTTTTCCTAGTTTATGGTGAGATGCTTTATGTTGAATTGCATTATGGTGAACTGTCAAGATTTAAGGTTTTTGTCGTTTCGCCATAATCGCGTTTTAAACAGCGAAAGTAGCTTGCTCTTTCGCTGTACCTAGTTTATGGTGAGATGTATTATTCCCAAACAGTTTTACGGCGAAAAAACAAGTTTAAAGAGTGGCTTTTATGGTGAGAAGCGTTATGGTGGCTTGCACTTTTTTGTGTCGACCTTAAAACTTGACAGTTCACCATAATCCGCACATCCTCGCAAGAGGAAAAAAATTAACCCCTTGTATTATAAACGAGCTGATCCCATTGGCTGCCTGCTTGCTTTTCCTAGTTTATGGTGAGATGCTTTATGTTGAATTGCATTATGGTGAACTGTCAAGATTTAAGGTTTTTGTCGTTTCGCCATAATCGCGTTTTAAACAGCGAAAGTAGCTTGCTCTTTCGCTGTACCTAGTTTATGGTGAGATGTATTATTCCCAAACAGTTTTACGGCGAAAAAACAAGTTTAAAGAGTGGCTTTTATGGTGAGAAGCGTTATGGTGGCTTGCACTTTTTTGTGTCGACCTTAAAACTTGACAGTTCACCATAATCCGCACATCCTCGCAAGAGGAAAAAATTAACCCCTTGTATTATAAAACGAGCTGATCCCATTGGCTGCCTGCTTGCTTTTCCTAGTTTATGGTGAGATGCTTTATGTTGAATTGCATTATGGTGAACTGTCAAGATTTAAGGTTTTTGTCGTTTCGCCATAATCGCGTTTTAAACAGCGAAAGTAGCTTGCTCTTTCGCTGTACCTAGTTTATGGTGAGATGTATTATTCCCAAACAGTTTTACGGCGAAAAAACAAGTTTAAAGAGTGGCTTTTATGGTGAGAAGCGTTATGGTGGCTTGCACTTTTTTGTGTCGACCTTAAAACTTGACAGTTCACCATAATCCGCACATCCTCAAGAGGAAAAAATTAACCCCCTTGTATTATAAACGAGCTGATCCCATTGGCTGCCTGCTTGCTTTTCCTAGTTTATGGTGAGATGCTTTATGTTGAATTGCATTATGGTGAACTGTCAAGATTTAAGGTTTTTGTCGTTTCGCCATAATCGCGTTTTAAACAGCGAAAGTAGGCTTGCTCTTTCGCTGTACCTAGTTTATGGTGAGATGTATTATTCCCAAACAGTTTTACGGCGAAAAAACAAGTTTAAAGAGTGGCTTTTATGGTGAGAAGCGTTATGGTGGCTTGCACTTTTTTGTGTCGACCTTAAAACTTGACAGTTCACCATAATCCGCACATCCTCGCAAGAGGAAAAAAATTAACCCCCTTGTATTATAAAACGAGCTGATCCCATTGGCTGCCTGCTTGCTTTTCCTAGTTTATGGTGAGATGCTTTATGTTGAATTGCATTATGGTGAACTGTCAAGATTTAAGGTTTTTGTCGTTTCGCCATAATCGCGTTTTAAACAGCGAAAGTAGGCTTGCTCTTTCGCTGTACCTAGTTTATGGTGAGATGTATTATTCCCAAACAGTTTTACGGCGAAAAAACAAGTTTAAAGAGTGGCTTTTATGGTGAGAAGCGTTATGGTGCTTGCACTTTTTTGTGTCGACCTTAAAACTTGACAGTTCACCATAATCCGCACATCCTCGCAAGAGGAAAAAATTAACCCCCTTGTATTATAAAACGAGCTGATCCCATTGGCTGCCTGCTTGCTTTTCCTAGTTTATGGTGAGATGCTTTATGTTGAATTGCATTATGGTGAACTGTCAAGATTTAAGGTTTTTGTCGTTTCGCCATAATCGCGTTTTAAACAGCGAAAGTAGCTTGCTCTTTCGCTGTACCTAGTTTATGGTGAGATGTATTATTCCCAAACAGTTTTACGGCGAAAAAACAAGTTTAAAGAGTGGCTTTTATGGTGAGAAGCGTTATGGTGGCTTGCACTTTTTTGTGTCGACCTTAAAACTTGACAGTTCACCATAATCCGCACATCCTCGCAAGAGGAAAAAAATTAACCCCTTGTATTATAAAACGAGCTGATCCCATTGGCTGCCTGCTTGCTTTTCCTAGTTTATGGTGAGATGCTTTATGTTGAATTGCATTATGGTGAACTGTCAAGATTTAAGGTTTTTGTCGTTTCGCCATAATCGCGTTTTAAACGCGAAAGTAGCTTGCTCTTTCGCTGTACCTAGTTTATGGTGAGATGTATTATTCCCAAACAGTTTTACGGCGAAAAAACAAGTTTAAAGAGTGGCTTTTATGGTGAGAAGCGTTATGGTGGCTTGCACTTTTTGTGTCGACCTTAAAACTTGACAGTTCACCATACATCCGCAAGAGGAAAAAAATTAACCCCTTGTATTATAAAACGAGCTGATCCCATTGGCTGCCTGCTTGCTTTTCCTAGTTTATGGTGAGATGCTTTATGTTGAATTGCATTATGGTGAACTGTCAAGATTTAAGGTTTTTGTCGTTTCGCCATAATCGCGTTTTAAACAGCGAAAGTAGCTTGCTCTTTCGCTGTACCTAGTTTATGGTGAGATGTATTATTCCCAAACAGTTTTACGGCGAAAAAACAAGTTTAAAGAGTGGCTTTTATGGTGAGAAGCGTTATGGTGGCTTGCACTTTTTTGTGTCGACCTTAAAACTTGACAGTTCACCATAATCCGCACATCCTCGCAAGAGGAAAAAAATTAACCCCCTTGTATTATAAACGAGCTGATCCCATTGGCTGCCTGCTTGCTTTTCCTAGTTTATGGTGAGATGCTTTATGTTGAATTGCATTATGGTGAACTGTCAAGATTTAAGGTTTTTGTCGTTTCGCCATAATCGCGTTTTAAACAGCGAAAGTAGCTTGCTCTTTCGCTGTACCTAGTTTATGGTGAGATGTATTATTCCCAACAGTTTTACGGCGAAAAAAACAAGTTTAAAGAGTGGCTTTTATGGTGAGAAGCGTTATGGTGGCTTGCACTTTTTTGTGTCGACCTTAAAACTTGACAGTTCACCATAATCCGCACATCCTCGCAAGAGGAAAAAAATTAACCCCTTGTATTATAAAACGAGCTGATCCCATTGGCTGCCTGCTTGCTTTTCCTAGTTTATTGAGATGCTTTATGTTGAATGCATTATGGTGAACTGTCAAGATTTAGGTTTTTGTCGTTTCCATAATCGCGTTTTAAACAGCGAAAGTAGCTTGCTCTTTCGCTGTACCTAGTTTTGGTGAGATGTTATTCCCAAACAGTTTACGGCGAAAAAAAAAAACAAGTTTAAAGAGTGGCTTTTTATGGTGAGAAGCGTTATGGTGGCTTGCACTTTTTTGTTATGGTGACTTGCACTTTTTTATGTCGACCTTAAAATTTGACAGTTCACCATAATGCAATTTGCACATCCTCGCGAGAGGAAAAGTTTAACCCCTTGTTCCCAACAGTTTTATGGCGGAAAAAAAAAACAAAACAGTTTAAAGAGAGCTTTTATGGCGAGAAGTTTATGCACTTTTTATGTCGACAAGCATTTATTGAAAAGTCCGTTTATTGCCGAAACGCTTGAAATGATTGTGCTCAAAATTTTTGAAGTTTTGAGAGCTTATCTTCAATTGAATTTTGCCGAAACGCATTATGGTGACCTACAGATTATGTCCAAAATGCAGATTTTTTTTATGTTCAACTGCTTTGGGGTGAGTGTTATGTTGAACGTGTTCTCCCATTGGGAGATTGGGTTTTCAAACTAAATTCTTCATGGAGATTAATTAAAATTATCTATAATATTAGAATCTTGAAGCAAGGAGAATATTCAAAAACTTAATAAAGTGAGGAAGATTCTTGGAAATTCCATCGAATTTGAATAATTTTTAACAGTCAATTTTTAATATTTTTTTTCCCCCCTTCAAAGTATGCAAAAGATAAACGGTACATAATTAAAGGCCTAATAGCCAGGAGGCTGGTCCCCCCTTCCCTACCATCTCATTCTCTCTGCAAATTATTGACAGAAAAAAAAACGCAGAGGCAATTCGTAGGAGTATTTGGTGAAATGGTAAAAATCAGTTGAAAATTGTGGCCGTAAGTGTTCCAAAATGCTACGGCCGGCCGCACCACAGACAAAGTTGAGATCTGTAAAGATCCATGATCCTCGGGGTCTGTAAGACCCAAAAACCCGACGTTGAGGGTGTCACATGACTTCTTTAAAGAAGTTAATTAGCATGTTTAAAATAAAAAAAACAGCAAATCCGACGGCTTTTCATGGCCTTTGACGGCTACAGTGAAATCAGAGATTTAGTGTAAATTCATTTCATTAGAAAACAAGTGGGTACAAAAAAATTTTTTTCAAATTCAATTAATTTCACACTAAATTTCTCTTTCATCCTTAATTAAAAATATAAGTCAGGGTACAAAATAACCCTTTTGTTTTCGAAATTTTCAAACGATAGTTCCAATACAATGCTTCAGGGCTCTTCTATCCCATTCTATCAGCCCGGGGTTCAAATCGCCATTTATAACTACCTAATTATGCTTTTGTATAGAATCTCCCATTCTGAAAAGTGGTTTCAACGCTATCATATTTCTAGACGAAATGCTGGAATCCTCAAAATAGATAAGGATGAGACTGAAATGTTCATGGATTAGGCCATTCATTGGTCCTGGCCAACTCAATAAGGCGATATGGCAATATGGCGAAAGCTTCCTTCCTGGGCCCATCCCTTCTTCCGTTATAGATAACCTGCATTTCTACTAAGGTAAAATTTAATTAATTTAGAAAGAGAATTTAAAAAATTAACGAACGTCCGCTACTTATAAAAATAGATTTCGAAAGAAATCTACTTAAAAATTTGCCCATACTTGAGATTTTTCCTTTTAAAAATTTTTGTTTTAATAAATTTTAACCATCCTTATAGTTTACGGTTTTGCGTTGTTTTCTCCTTTCATTTTAACTTACAGAGTTATTGTTTTACCCTTCAAGTTTTTTTTTTTCTGTACTTACGTAAAATTTTAAGGGTTGTTTTCTTTTTGTTAGATTTTCTTCTCCGGGGTTGTTGTACTGAGGACGGTTAAGGGGTCCGGAGGGTTTATATACTCTTTACGCCGTACCTCCCACCCCATTTCAGAACTACCCACTTTCCACCCTCTTCCTACTCGAAAAGAACATTCGCCCCAGATCAGGCGCAGGCTTTAAAAAGCGTTTGAAAATTTTAAATTTTCTTCTACAATTTTTATTTATTAGGTGTACTAAATGAAACTCAGCCACAGTAAATTTGAATTTTGTAGATTTTAGCCGAGTTTCATTTTGTACACCTAGTAGTTCATTTTTTCAAAATTTTGAACATTTTAGGCGTTAAAGTCCATCAAAAGTTGACCTTCTCCGTGTAAGAAGGTTATTGAAGTATAACCATTAAGAAGGTTAATTTTTAAAGGCTTGTAAATCGTAAACCGTTACAGATATTGAAAAAATGCACTAAATAAAATCCGTTGGAAATTTGATTCTCTTTAATTTTTATTCTATTCATTTTTTCTCTAGGACGCACTGTTTTCAAGATAAATTTATTTTTAAAAAAAATTATTTTCCGAAAATGGTGCATCCTAGAAAAAAATAATTAAGTACAAATTTATAGAGAATTAAATTTCCTACAATTTTTATTTATTAGGTGTACAAAATGAAACTCAGCACAGGGTAAATTTGAATTTTGTAGATTTTAGCCGAGTTTCATTTTGTATACCTTATAGCTTTGTTCCAACCGCATGAACGGTTTGAAACTCCTGGAGCATGCAGAAGGATTTAGACGTCAGATGACTTCAGATTTGACGGACAAACGATTTTAACGTCTAATTTGACGTCCAAATCCTTCTGCGCATGCTCCAGGAGTTTCAAACTGCGGTTGGAACAAAGCTAATGTGATACGGTCTCTGGTTTTAGTTATATCCCAATTTCAGACTCAAAACTTCCTTTTTTAAGCCCATTTGTACGTTTTTTAAAAGTATAGGCCGGTTGTCTCACCCGTTTCAAATGGCAAAACTTACGCTAAATTCTTCGCCAATTCGATCGTAACATCGCAATTCTAGAAAATTTGAAATAACAAGAAAAAAAAAATTAAGTAATTTTCATTATTCTTTTTAATTAAAAACAAGCTAGCAACCACTAAGACGGAGAAAAAAATTAATTTATAATTAAATAAGACGGAGTTAAAATAGAAATAGATATTTAGATGAAAGTTTATCGTTTTTTTAAGACTATCTTCGTTTATAGTATTTTTTATGGTGTCATAAAATGTCTTTATTAACATAAATTTAACGTCTGACCGAATTTTCATTCAATTATGCTTATAACTCAAATGTTTATCATTTTATTTATATTATCAGAGTTTTCATGTAAGATGCTTATTTATGATTAAATATATTTATATCGAAATCTCCGATTGTTGAAAAAAAAGCGTTTGATCCGAAAAAAGGAGGGATTTTATCCAAAAAGGGGTCGCGTAGGGTATAAAAAACTCTTGGGATAAAAAAGGGTGGTCAATTGTGAGAAATTCGTTGGTGAGGGATGAAAACGGCGTTTATTTGGCTCGTCCTCGCTTTTTCTTACGGATGGGAATACGTCGCGAACGACCCCGTACCTTACCAGCTTATGAGGTAGGAAAGTACTGGTTTGAAGAGCTTCCAACGAAAACTTCCTTAAAGAGAAGTATCTATATAGGAGGGGGAAGTATAACGGAGGGGAAGTAAACGGAGTGGGAAGTATATGGAAGGGGGAAGTATATGGGAGGGGGAAGTTTAAGTGAGGGGTAGTATAACAGAGGGTGAAGTATAAGGGAACGAAAGTATAACGGAAGGGGATGTAGTAGGGAGGGAAAGTATAAGGAGAATTTTCCAAGTTTGTTTTTTCGAAAAATTTTCCGGGTTTCCTTTTTTTTTTTTTTTTTTTTTTTTTTTTTTTTTTTTTTTTTTTTTTTTTTTTTTTTCGAAAATTTTTTTTTTTTCTAAAAAATTTCAAAGTTTTTTTTCGAAAAATTTTCGTTTTTTTTTCTAAAAATTTTTTTTTTTTTCGAAAAATTTTCCGGTTTTTTTTTCTAAAAAATTTCAAAGTTTTTTTTCGAAAAATTTTCCGGGTTTTCCTTTTTTTTTCGAAAATTTTTTTAAGTTTTTTTTTTTTTCAAAAAATTTTTCAAAGTTTGTTTTTTTAGGCAAGACGGAAAGTTGATTTTGACGAAATGCGGTCATGGAAAAGTCTGCAAGAGGAAGGAAGGTTTCGCGACTGTTCCCTGGGATTCACCGCTCAACGGTCATAACATGAAAGTTATCTGTCCGATGCAAGACAAATTTTTGAAAAAGACCGATCTGTCGAATGTTTTTATTCCTGGTTGGATCAAATCGCACGTCGACCCCGTCGGAAGATGCCCCGTCAGGTACTGAATCCGCCAGGGAGATATTCTAGTTTACTTACCAGCATAGCATTTCGGTGTAGCTGGTTTTACTTCTTATGTCCGGTTTCCAGAACGTTATCGAACTGATAATACTATCATAGGGGAGAACACCGTTCAACATAACGCATTTCACCGTAAAGCAGATACATAAAAAATCTGTAGTTCATAATGCGTTTCGGCATAATGCAATTGAACATAAAGATCAAAAATTTTGATCACAATGCATGTCGTTTCGCCATAAACGACTTTTTCAATAAATGCAAGTCGACATAAAAAAAGTGCAAGTCACCATAACGCTACCATAAAAGCCTCTCTTTAACTTGTTGTTTCGCCATAAAACTGTTTCTGTCTGGGCATAATACATCTCGCCATAAACTATGGACAGCGAAAGAGCAAGCCTACTTTCGCCGTTTAAAACGCGATTATGGCAAACGACAAAAAACCTTAAAACTTGACAGTTCGCCATAATGCAATTTAACATAAAGCATATCACCATAAACTAGGAAAAGCAAAACAACAGCTCCTCGCTCTCTTTTTAAGGGCGTAATGTCCCTTTTCGCAGTCCGACCGTCGATTATTTCTTTGAGGGTGCCTTTCAAACTAGTTTGATAACAATAGGGGTTAATTTTTTTTCTCTCGCAAGGAGAGCTCATTTCATAACACGAGGGGGTAATATTTTTCCTTCTCTTAAGAAAAGTACTTTATTTTCCTGTTTATGGTAAGATGCTTTATGTTGAATTGTATTATGGTGATTTGTCAAGTTTTAAGGTTTTTGTCGTTTCGCCAAAATCGCGTTTTAAACAACGAAAATAGGCTTGCTCTTTGCTGTCCATAGTTTATGGTGAGATGTATTATGCCCAACTACAGAAACAGTTTTATAGCGAAACGGCAAGTTACTTTAAATGAAAGTTTCCTTTATGTTCAAAAAACTCTTTGGAATGACGTTCTTCGGATTCCGTATCGTTAATGGTAGGTTCGACTACTATAACCACAAAGAAGTTTTCAAAAGTAATCACAATAGCGGCGCGACCTGTTGGATTTCACATGAAATTCAATTGTAGAACCAATAGTTGTTATAGAACCTATAATTGACTGCTTCATTCGAGAAACTGCTTCAGTTATCGAATTAATAACTTTATTGAATCTATAGCTATCAACTCGATAACAAAACGTCCTCGAAACCGGTCATTAGATTTTGTCCTAAAGGACTCCTCAGGGCAAATTGTGATAATTTGATCAGTGATTTTACTAGAAGGAACACAAATATTCTATTTCCTTTAGATTGCAAAAAGTCGACGACCGTCAACGTTTATGGCCATCGAAGTTGGTTTCGGTAGAGTGCGCTTGTGAGCATTCAAGGTGTACGATGCGAGGGACCCACACTTGCTTGACCATCTACGTACCTCGTTCGACTCTCAGAAGCGACGGATTCGCCAAGAACTCATCGCAATCGACTGCGTTTGTGCTTCTCAAAGGGCTCGCCTAGTAAAATCGATACCAATGCCACGTATTGTTAATTGATATGTAAATTTGGGCCAAAAAAGGTAAAATGACAATAAAAATACAGCAAATTTTATTGAATCACAAAGTTTCTTTGCTACAATTGAAGTTGCCTTTTAAACGTTTTGTTTCAGATCACAGACATCAAGAATAAGCCACACGTTTTCCATTAAACACTAGCGCTTCAAGCAGTCAATTCCCAACCTACTAACCTTACATTCCTAACCTTAACGCTATGGCCACTCGGTCCAATGAGAGAACGAATGTAGCTGAAGGGGTTTATTATTTTAGGTAGATTTCTTTCTTTCTGTTTTTTTTTTTTTTTTAATTCCCATCACCATAACAAATTGAGTTAAATAGAGATCCCACTTCTTCGGACTTCAGCGCTTAAAATAAGGTTAGGATCTGGTAAGCCACACGTTTTCCCTCGTTTTTAGAAAAAATGGTAGGTTTATAATTCCATAAACACTAGCGCTTCAAGCAGTCAATTCCCAACCTACTAACCTTACATTCCTAACCTTAACGCTATGGCCACTCGGTCCAATGAGAACGAGGGAGAAAATGAGAGAACGTGTAGCTGAAGGGGTTTATTTATTTTAGGTAGTTTCTTTTTTTAATTCCCATCACCATAACAAATTGAGTTAAATAGAGATCCCACTTCTTCGGACGGCAGCGCTTAAAATAGGGTTAGGATCTGGTTCTTCAGTGATAACCTTTACTCTCGCCCATTCTTTGTTCACACTTGATTTTCGTAGTGCGTCAATGACAGCTTGAACGTAAAGACCGTCTTCAAAAGTCGCAGCTAAAGCGACAGGCGCCTTAACCCATCCACGTTTGTCCTCCAGAGGTAAAAACGCCTCTTTTAACGCACCGACCATTTTATAAAGACCTTTCACATACGGCTTCGGTACTCCTCGCATATCATAACTTTTCAGATCTTCGACATCTAAATAAATAACGTCTTCTTTTTCAGTCGAGTGTTTATAACCATACAGATCACCACCTCGCACCACTAAATATCCTAGTTTACCGCTAACTAAAACTTCCTGACTAAAAGTCCCTGGTATATGCGAATTTAAAGTAACCGTCACAATAGTACCTTTCGCCAAAACCATTTGAAAAGAAGCGAAATCCGAACTGGTAATATTTCGAATACCATTTATCGAATTTGTGTTTTTATTAAATGTTCTGATCAAACCATGAACCTGTGTGGCCTTTTGAAGAGTTAAAAAAGAAACAAGGTCAATAACATGGCTGCCGATTAGTGTCAGTATTCCACCTAAAAGTAAAAAAAAGGTTAAATCAAATATTGTGCACAAAATCTGACCTCCCATCGTTTCGTCGCATAGCCAATCGAATTTTTCGTGGAGTAAACTTCCAGTTTGGACGCGAATATCTACAACGGTATTTCTTCATCTTTGCCTAAGAATCCATCAGTGATTGCTTTTCTCATTTGTGAAAAAGCTGGAAGAAACCGCAAAGAGTGATTCACGATCGATATCAAGCTTGGATAGTACTGCGCAGCCCGGACCATCTTCAACGCCTCACTTTGGCACAATCCAGACGGTTTATCGCACAAAACGTGTTTTCCTATACCTAAAACAACTAAAATATTTAAACATTTTTAAATTATGGCTTACCCAAAGCTTTGACAGCTATTTGCGAATGAAGATTTGGCGAACAAACAATAAATATTAATCGACATCTTTCCTTAAAAGTACATCGTCGATTTTATTGGTGAAAAAAGGTATATCAAGTTCGTGGAAACTTCTTGAGCTTCCGACAAAGTCCGACCCCATAAGGCTTCAATTTTAAATCCTTTATCCTTCAAAAGGGGGACCGCCACTCTAACTATATTCCCAGTCCCAAAAACCCCAATTCCAGGCAACATTTCAAAAATTAAAAACACAATTTTTAACATCAACAAATCTCTATGTGCTCAACAGAAATGCCATAATCAAGTAAAAAAACAATAATAATTTAAAAACAATTTGTTTATAAATTGAAAGTTGGAACCTCCCTGCTTACATCATCAGCACTGCCAACCTAGAAATAAAACATGAAATTTGGAGAAAATTTGATAAAAACTAGAGACTAAAGAAGCTGCCTACGAAGGTATTACAATAACTTCATTTTTGAAAGTTAGCATATGAGAAGCTTTAAAAAATCTTGAAATCACAAACTTGAATTGGTCGCCTGACGTATAGCCTTACCGGCAAGTTTTAAGATCAGGTTATGTTTCTTCAAAGTTCAATGCGTAGTCTTCTCATCATTGATTTTATTAATTATAAATAAATTTTATTTAGTTTTATATATTTTTTAATCTTAAGTGATCAAATTTTTTATCAATGGGAAGATATTATGGGAGGTAAGACCTGATTTAGATGGTTTACTAAAATTTGGTTTGTCTAAAATTTTGGTTGTTTTTTAGATCGCGTTCTAGATCAAGAGAACGTAGGCGTTCGAGAACGCCGGAGCGATATAGGTCGAGGTCGAGGGACCGTCGGCGAGTGAATGGTCGCAGTCGCGGCGGAGCGAGCGGCGTCAATTTACGTAAACCCCATTGGGATGTCTCGTCTAAAACCGTTCACTAAAAATTTCTACACTCCTCATCCAAACGTAGAAGGAAGGTCTGACTAAATTTTTTATAACAGGGATTCCCAAATTTTAGCAAATTGTGGGGGGGCCACATTTTCCTCACATTAATGAAAATACGATTACCCGTAATCGCTGGAAAAAAATGTGATTATAATGGTAATCGCAGAAAAAAATACGATTATAATGGTAATCGCAGGAAAAAAAATACAATTACGATTGTAATCGCAGAAAAAATAGCAAATTGTGGGGGGGCCACATTTTCCTTATTCAATTTGAACGCCTGGGGCAAATAATTCTGGGTTTCCTTTCTCCTTTCAGCGATAACTTTTCCTCTGACCTTGGGAGCTCCTTCTTCATATATCTTTTTCAATATTTAGGCCTCGATCTGATGTAGACAAATATTTAGAAGAGAAAGACATAACAATAAAAGGTCATGATATTCCTAAACCAGTTTGGTCATTCGATGAAGCCAACTTTCCTGAAATGGTCTTAAAAACTATCAGGTTTGCCAATCAAATTTTTTTTCTCTTAATTTATTGATTTTTAGAAAACTCGGATTTAAAGAGCCAACACCTATACAAGCTCAAGGTGGCCAATAGCGTTAAGTGGAAGAGATATGGTCGGAATCGCTTCAACTGGTTCTGGAAAAACATTATCTGTAGTATAAATTTGAATATAAATAGTTGAATTTCATTTTATTTTTTAGTATATCCTACCTGCGTTGGTTCATATAGAAGCTCAAGAACCTTTAAGACGAGGGGAAGGTCCTATCGCTCTTGTGCTCGCTCCTACTCGTGAATTAGCTCAACAAATCGTCGAAGTCGCCAACGACGTCGGAGAAGATGTTTCAAACGTCGCTGTATTCGGCGGCGCACCTAAATCTTATCAGGTTCGCATTGTACTTAATTTCAAATAAATTTTTTTAAGGCTCGGAGTTAAAAAGAGGAGTAGAAATTGTCATTGCTACTCCAGGAGGCTTTTAGACTTTTTGGAAAGCCGTGAAGTCGATTTGAAAAGGTGCACTTATCTCGTTCTTGATGAGGCTGATAGAATGCTCGATATGGGATTCGAGCCTCAGATTCGTAAAATAGTCGAACAAATCCGAGTGCGTATATGTCCTTTTTATTCTTTTTTTATTATGAATTTTAGCCCGACCGTCAAGTACTTATGTGGTCGGCCACGTGGCCTAAAGAAGTTCAGAATCTGGCCGAGGAGTTTCTTAAAGACTACATCCAGGTTAATGTCGGCTCGCTTCAACTTTCCGCCAACCACAACATCCTTCAAATCGTCGACGTTTGCTACGAAAACGAAAAAGAACAAAAGTACGTTTTTTTTTAAAATTAATTCTAAATGTTGTGTTTTTTCGTAGACTTTTGACCCTTTTAAAAGAAATAATGTCAGAAAAGGACAACAAAACAATCGTTTTTATCGAGACTAAAAAGCGAGTTGAAGAAATCACAAGGAAAATAGTTCGAGAAGGGTAATTTTTAATGTATTTCAATTACTTTTTATTTTCTTTAATTTTCAGTTATAATGCTGTATCTATTCATGGAGATAAAAAACAATCTGAAAGAGATTTTGTACTGAAAGGTAAATTAAAGTACTGGTTTGAAGAGCTTCCAACGAAAACTTCCTTAAGGGGATATGAGGGTTTTAAGTTGGTTGCTTTGTACATTTTTCGTTGTGATCAACGGTTTTCGGTTTTTCCCTTCTATCTTGGAAACCGTCGCTCAAAACGAAAAAATGTCCTAAGTAAAAGTTGTAGCTACGGAAATTTACTACATAAAATATCTTATTGGTTTTTTCCGTCAGAGCAATATTTTAGGAGATATGAAGGTTTTAAGTTTTCAGACAGGCTCTGTAGGATTATTACTTTTAACCTCATAACTCCTTAAATATTGCTCTTACGCAAATAATAAATAAAAAAAGTTTTTTAGGAAATCTTTGTACCTACAACTTTTACTTAGGACATTTTTTCGTTTTGAGCGACGGTTTCCGAGATAGAGGGAAAACCGAAACCGTTGCTCACAACGAAAAATTTGCAAAGCAACTCACTTAAGAACCCTCATATCTCCTTAAGTATTGCTTTGACAAAAAAAACCAATGAGGTCTTTTTTGTAGGAAATTTCCGTAGCTACGACTGTTACTTAGGACGTTTTTTTCGTTTTGAGCGACGGTTTCCGAGATAGAAGGAAAAACCGAAAACCGTTGTTAACAACGAAAAATTTGCAAACCAACCAACTTAAATACTTCCATATCTCCTAAAGTATTGCTCTGACGGAAAAAACTAATAAGATATTTTATGTAGTAAATATCCGAAGCTACAACTTTTACTTAGGACATTTTTTGTTTTGAGCGACGGTTTCCAAGATAGAAGGAAAAAACCGAAAACCGTTGCTCACAACGAAATATGTACAAAGCAACCAACTTAAAACCCTCATATCCCTTAAAGAGAAGTACCTATTTATAATTTTTTTTTTCATTTTAGATTTTAAAAATGGAAGGTCTCCTATTCTTGTCGCAACTGATGTCGCAGCTCGAGGTTTAGGTAAACAATTTTCTAATAAATAATATTTTTCCTATTTTCATTTCTTTTGTATTTTTTTGTAACAGGTTTTTTATTTTGAAGAGTTTTATTTTATTTTTTTTTTTTTTTCAATATTTTCTTCTTGTATGTTTACAGAGGCACATACGTGATAATGCTTGGTTTTATACGAATGTCGAGCATTTGGCGCGTAGTGTCTCTTCTCTGTCACCGCGGTGCCTTCCCTCGCCTGCACATCCGTCCCCCCCAACGGTGGCGAAAAAAAAAAGCGTTGGCTTTTTTCTCGGGAGGTGAGTACGGTGTAAGTGGGGGACCGGTAAGGCGAATGAGGGAGGCAATTTGTGGCGTTCGCTCGGAGGATCCAACCCCTTAACTTCTGGGGAAACCTCCACGTTTTGAGCGCCTTTTTAAAGCGTTCATGAGCAGTCGCTCGTCCAGAAAATTAAAGGTAAAAGTGAGTATAATATGTTTTATTATCTACTTTAATAACATAAAATGTTAAATTTTTTTGAAATTTTTTTATTGGAAGGACTTGCATGAAGTCTCTCCCTTAGCCCGGGTTTTTAAATTTTTTAAGAGCCACCTTTTGGCTCAGCCATCCATTTTGTTTTTTCTCACATTTTTGTTGGATTTTTTAGATGTTGAAGATGTGAAGTTTGTCATCAATTTCGATTTTCCGAACAACTCGAAGATTATGTGCATAGAATCGGACGTACGGGGAGGTCGAAGAAAAAAGGAACGGCATACACATTTTTTACTCGAAACAACTCAAAACAGGCGGATGATCTTGTTTCCGTTTTACGAGAAGCGAATCAAGAGATAAGTCCAAAATTGGAAGATTTGGCTGAATCATTTAAAGCAAATAGTGTACGAAGTAAGTTAAGAACGATTGTCATCACCTAAGATTTTCGAATTGCTTATGCAGTGTTGGGCGTAATCGTAGTCGCGATTACGATTGTAATCGCAAGTTTCTTAATTACGATTACAACCGTAATTGTATTTTTTTTGCGATTACAATCGTAATTGTATTTTTTTCTGCGATTACCATTATAATCGTATTTTTTTCTGCGATTACAACTGTAATCGTATTTTTTTCCAGCGATTACAATCTCAGTGAAAATGCCATATACGAGCCGTAAACGCTAACGAAAATACGATTACGCCCGTAATCGCTGGAAAAAAATGCGATCACAATTGTAATCGCAGAAAAAATACGATTATAGTGGTAATCGCAGAAAAAAATACAATTACAATTGTAATCGCAGAAAAAAATACGATTACTGTTGTAATCGTTAAAAAATGCGATTACAATCGTAATCGCAGACAAAACTACGAATACGATTGTAATCGTAATCGATAAACTTGCGATTATAACCGTAATCGTGTGTTTTTTTTTTCTGGGATTACAATCGTATGTATTTTTTTTTCTGCAATTACCATTAAATCGTATTTTTTCTGTGATTACAGTCGTTATCGTATTTTTTTCTGCATTACAGTCGTTATCGTATTTTTTTCTGCGATTACAGTCGCTATCGTATTTTTTTTCTGCGATTACAGTCGTATCGTATTTTTTCTGCGATTACAGTCGTTATCGTATTTTTTTTGCTAATCGCACTTTTTTTTTCAGCGATTATGGGCGTAAACGCTAACGAAAATAACGCGTAATCGCTGGAAAAAAAACACAATTGTAATCGCAGAAAAAAATACAATTATAGTGGTAATCGCAGAAAAAAAAATACAATTACAATTGTAATCGCAGAAAAAATACGATTACGGTTGTAATCGTTAAAAAAATGCGATTACAATCGTAATCGCAGACAAAACTACGAATACGATTGTAATCGTAATCGATAAACTTGCGATTATAACCGTAATCGTGTTTTTTTTTCTGGATTACAATCGTAATTGTATTTTTTTTCTGCAATTACCATTATAATCGTATTTTTTTCTGTGATTACAGTCGTTATCGTATTTTTTCTGCGATTACAGTCGTTATCGTATTTTTTTCTGCGATTACAGTCGCTATCGTATTTTTTTCTGCGATTACAGCCGTTATCGTATTTTTTTTCTGCGATTACAGTCGTTATCGTATTTTTTTCTGCGATTACAGTCGTTATTGTATTTTTTTCTGCGATTACAGTCGTTATCGTATTTTTTTCTGCGATTACAGTCATTATCGTATTTTTTTCTGCGATAATCGCAGTTTTTTTCAGAGATTACGGGCGTAAACGCTAACGAAAATACGATTACTCCCGTAATCGCTGGAAAAAAATGCGATTACGAATGTAATCGCAGAAAAAAAATACGATTATAATGGTAATCGCAGAAAAAAAATACAATTACGATTGTAATCGCAGAAAAAAAATACGATTACGGTTATAATCGTTAAAAAATGCAATTAGAATCGTAATCGCAGAAAAAAATACGAATACGATTATAATCGTAATCGTGATTAAAAACTTGCGATTACAATCGTAATCGCGATTACGATTACGCCAACACTGCTTATGATCCTTATTTAAAAATATAATTTTTCAAGGGAGGCCTCCACGAATCAAAGAGAAGATCGAGAAGTCGTTCTGTGGAAAAGAAGGTTGAAAGGAGGTCTAGAGAACGTGAAAGGACACCCGAAGACGAAAAAGACGTCGTAGTTCTTCCGAACCTCGACACCACCGCCATCATCATCGCCACCGCCATCACAAAAGGGAACGTTCGTCCTCATCATCGTCCTCCTCCTCCGACGAACTCCCGAAAAGCTACAAAGTTAAAAAATACAAACGTTCCTCTTCGCGAAGCACAAGGAGCAAAAGTGTTCAGAGTACTTCAAGAAGTCCGACTCCAAAAAAACGAAATGGCCATGATTAAAACGTTTATTTATTTACATTTATTTTCTTTTTTTATTAAATTTTGCCTGAAGCGTTTTCAACTCGTCATAAATGTCTCCTTCAATCGAATTGAAATTCAGTTGAACTTGATTTCTTTTGTTGTCTCCATTGAATATTCGACTTTCACGAGGCAAATCGATCGATTTTAAATGATCTGTAACAGAAAAAAAATTTTATGTGTAGTTTTATTCCATTCCTCATAAAAGTATTAAATTTATTCATTGTGAGTTTTTATTTGTTAGAAAGAACAGTCGTTCAAGCTGTAGTTCCTAACAAGATTTTTTTTTCCTCTTTTTATTTATGCTTTTGCAGCTAAGCTTGCAAAAACAAAAAGAAAACGGAAGAAAAGCGACATCTGCTCCTAAGGCCATTAGTTTTAGCAAGAATGGAAAAAAAAAATGTCCTTTTGCTTGTTTGAGTGACTGAAAAGACATATTTCTAGCAAAAAAAGGCTTAAAAATGCCTCCGTCTTTAAATAACGGCTGAAAAAGGCAATTTCTGGTAAGAATACCGAAAATTCCATCTAAGGAAGAATGGCTGAAAAAAGCCTACATAAGAATGGCACAAAGTTGCCTCAATATGAAAATAATAAACTAAAAACCAATTCTGAACAATAAGTTCAAAACTAAAGTCCATGAATCCATCATTAAAATTGGAATATTCTTACGATTTAGAGGACATCATTTTAAATATTATTTATATGAGCGGGATAGTTGTCCAATAAAATTGTTTAAATTTAAGCAAAACCTGATAAACAAAATTGACATTGTCAAGGTTAAAGCTTAACAACCATCAGTGTTGCCAATGTCACGGTTTTTTTTCTTTTCTCCTCTAAAATTCTGTGACTATTTCAACATAAATTTAATCAAATTTTGTTAAAGTTATGACTTTTTATAAAAGCTTTTTTGTTGAAAGTTAGGGTTTTTGGGTGGCCCTTTCGAAATTTTGGAATAACGGTTAGCCAAAATTTTTGTCTAACTACATGGGGGGAAATGAAACCAAAAGGCCTTTTACATAGGTAAGAATACCGAAAATTCCAATTAAGGAAGAATGGCTGAAAAAAGCCTTTTACATAGGTAAGAATACCGAAAATTCCATCTAAGGAAGAATGGCTGAAAAAAGCCTTTTACATAAAGAATCGTTGCCTCAATATGAAAATAATAAACTAAAACCAATTCTGAACAATAAGTTCAAAACTAAAGTCCAGGAATCCATCTTAAAATTGGAATAGTCTTACGATTTAGAGGACATCATTTTAAATATTATTTATATGACGGGATAGTTGTCCATAATTGTTAAATTTAAGCAAAACCTGATAAACAAAATGACATTGTCAAGGTTAAAGCTAACAACCATCAGTGTTGCCAATGTCACGGTTTTTTTTCTTTTCTCCTCCTAAAATTCTGTGACTATTTCAACATAAATTTAATCAAATTTTGGTTAAAGTTATGACTTTTTATAAAAGCTTTTTGTTGATAAGTTGGGTTTTTGGGTGGCCCTTTCGAAATTTGGAATAACGGTTAGCCAAAATTTTTGTCTAACTACATGGGGGGAATGAAACCAAGATTAAAGCTTAAAAATTCATACCTAAATTTTTTAAAAGCGTAATAAGCTTAGAGATATAAAATTAGATCACATTTTCGTTCCCGCAATCCCGCTCTACCCATTCCCCTTTTCCCGCCGGTTTCTGCGACGTATATTAGCTTCTCGCGCCGAAAATTATGCTTCTGTTAGTCCGTTCAACCGTCCAGGCATCACGTCCTAAAAATGTTCTCAACTCAAAACGACAATTTAAAGAAAATGTTGGAGAAAAGATGTCTAACCTGTACATAACTAAGGCCGTAAGTCGATTTTATCCGTATTTACAAAAATATAATATATTACGTTCTTTTAGCAATTTTAGGCCGACGCTTCTTCCAAGGTCGCCCTCAGTGAGAATCAAAATGTATCTAATATCTTGAAAAGGTAATTATTTTATGTATTGGATATTTTTGATAAATGATGTGTTTTAGGATAAGGATGCGACAAAAGAAAAGATACCGGTTCAAAATATGACCCGCAGTTGGAACCGTTGTGCGGGACAACCGAGGCGTTTCGTCGTTCCCGATCGAATATCATGATATTTGGAAGATGTACAAAAAGCGGAGGCTTCTTTCTGGACGGTCGAAGAAGTCGACCTTTCCAAAGATATTCAAGACTGGGAAAAGCTTAAACCGGACGAGCGACATTTTCTCTCTCACGTCTCGCCTTTTCGCTGCTTCTGATGGAATCGTAACGAAAACCTCGAGCGATTTTCGCAAGAAGTCCAAGTGACGGAAGCGAGATGCTTTTACGGCTTTCAAATCGCCATTGAAAATTCATTCCGAAATATTCTTACTTATCGACACGTATATCCGCGACCCCAAGAAAGGTCTTATTTATTATTTTACCGAGCAATACTTGTTGTGTTGGTTCTTCGGACATTTGGCCAACCCCCCCCCCCCCCCCCCTCAAGAAGAAGATAGCTGGGCCGAGGCAACCCTGATTATCTTTATTTTGGCCCTTGTCTAAGCAAAGGTTGCCTCACTTGTTTTATAGCTTTATAAACATTTATTATTTTACCGAGCATTTAATTGTCCTTATCCAGCTCAAAATTCAAATTTTTGTTCCTTTGGTTCTTCGGACATTTGGCCAACCCCCCCCCCCCCTCAAGAAGAAGATAGCTGGGCCGAGGCAACCCTGATTATCTTCTATTTTGGCCCTTGTCTAAGCAAAGGTTGCCTCACTTGTTTTATAGCTTATAAACATTTATTATTGTACCGAGCATTTAATTGTCCTTATCCAGCTCAAAATTCAAATTTTGTTCCTTTTGGTTCTTCGGACATTTGGCCAACCCCCCCCCCCCCCCCTCAAAGAAGAAGATAGCTGGGCCGAGGCAACCCTGATTATCTTCTATTTTGGCCCTTGTCTAAGCAAAGGTTGCCTCACTGTTTTATAGCTTTATAAACATTTATTATTGTACCGAGCATTTAATTGTCCTTATCCAGCTCAAAATTCAAATTTTGTTCCTTTTGGTTCTTCGGACATTTGGCCAACCTCCCCCCCCCCCCCCTCAAAGAAGAAGATAGCTGGGCCGAGGCAACCCTGATTATCTTCTATTTTGGCCCTTGTCTAAGCAAAGGTTGCCTCACTGTTTTATAGCTTTATAAACATTTATTATTGTACCGAGCATTTAATTGTCCTTATCCAGCTCAAAAATTCAAATTTTCGTTCCTTTTGGTTCGGACATTTGGCCAACCTCCCCCCCCCCCCTCAAAGAAGAAGATAGCTGGGCCGAGGCAACCCTGATTATCTTCTATTTTGGCCCTTGTCTAAGCAAAGGTTGCCTCACTGTTTTATAGCTTTATAAACATTATTATTTTACCGAGCATTTAATTGTCCTTATCCAGCTCAAAATTCAAATTTTCGTTCCTTTGGTTCTTCGGACATTTGGCCAACCTCCCCCCCCCCCCCCCCTCAAAGAAGGAGATAGCTGGTCCGAGGCAACCCTGATTATCTTCTATTTTGGCCCTTGTCTAAGCAAAGGTTGCCTCACCTGTTTTATAGCTTTATAAACATTTATTATTGTACCGAGCATTTAATTGTCCTTATCCAGCTCAAAATTCAAATTTTCGTTCCTTTTGGTTCTTCGGACATTTGGCCAACCTCTCCCCCCCCCCCCCCCCTCAAAGAAGAAGATAGCTGGCCGAGGCAACCCTGATTATCTTCTATTTTGGCCCTTGTCTAAGCAAAGGTTGCCTCACTTGTTTTATAGCTTTATAAACATTTATTTTAGAGATTATCTCTTCAATGCTATTGAAACGATGGAATGCGTCAAAAAGAAAGCGGATTGGGCTCTGGCTTGGATTTCGAGTGACAAAGCGACTTTCGCGAACGTGTGGTCGCATTCGCCGCGGTTGAGGGTATCTTCTTTTCCGGAAGTTTCGCTTCTATTTTTTGGATGAAAAAACGTGGCCTTTTACCTGGCTTGACGTTCAGCAACGAGCTTATTTCTCGCGACGAAGGTCTTCACTGCGATTTCGCGTGCCTTATGTTCAAACATTTAGTTCAGAAACCGTCGGTCGCCCGAATCACCGAAATAATCTCCGACGCTGTAAGAATCGAACAGGAATTTTTGACAGAAGCGCTCCCTGTAGCGATGATTGGTATGAACTGCGATTTAATGAAACAATATATGAATTCGTCGCTGATCGTCTTCTTGTCGAACTCAACTGCCCTAAAGTATACATAATCATTTTCCAAAAAACAGACTAATTTTCCTTTCTCTTTTCAGAAATACAAATCGTCGAACCCTTTCGATTTCATGGAACAAATCTCATTAGAAGGGAAAACTAACTTTTTCGAAAAGAAAGTCGGTGAATATCAAAAGTCAGGAGTCATGTCCAATAAAGAAGATAACGTTTTCACACTTGACGCCGACTTTTAAGTATTTTTAAATTCTTAACACTTTTAGCTTTAATTTTTTTTTTTTTTGCATTTTGACAATTCAAAATTTTGTTTTTTGACTACTTTGGCGAAAAAAAAATTCCTTTAAGTGTATAATTTTATCTTTAAGTTTCAGCCAAAGAATTAAAACTTGTTTGCATCTTAGTTACTTTTATTAGCATTAAATACTAATTTGCATATTGCTATCTTTTTAATTTATATCCCTATAGATCTGGGGTTCCCAAAAAGTTTGATGAAAAATCGTCGGAAACTATCTAAATTTACCACATATTTAGGGTTGATTCGATATGGCCTTCCTTCTGATATTTTATCTGATATGTTATTTTTCAAAATTCGTTTGAAACAATGAACCGATATATCAGAAGGAAAATATCGGTACAAATATCGATATTCCGATGTATCGTATGGTCCATACCCATATGTTATGGATGTTATCACTTATCACTGATAAGTTATCCGTGTGTTGCCCCATTTTTCTTTCGGATTTATATCGTAAAAATATCGCGATATATATCGGAAGAATATGGGAAGGAAAATATCAATATTCCGATGTATTGAAATAAAGGAAAATATCGGATCTTAGGAAAAGGAATATCAATATTCCTTCTGATATATCGGTTCATCCCATATTGTCCTCCGATATTTTCCTTCCGATATATCGGTTGATCCGATATTTTCCTTCCGATATATCGGTTCATCTGATATTTTTCCTTCCGATATATCGGTTCATCGATATTTCCTTCCGATATATCGGGTCATCCGATATTTGCCTTCCGATATATCGGTTCATCCGATATTTGCCTTCCGATATATCGGTTCATCCAAAATTTGCCTTCCGATATATCGGTTCATCCGATTTTCTCCTTCCGATATATCGGTTCATCCGATATTTTCCTTCCGATATATCGGTTCATCCGATATTTTCCTCCGATATGTCGGATCATCCGATCTTTCCTTCGATGTGTCGGTTCATCTGATATTTCCTTCCGATATGTCGGTTCATCCGATATTTTCCTTCCGATATATCGGTTCATCCGATATTTTCCTTCCGATATATCGGTTCATCCGATATTTTTCCTTCCGATATATCGGTTCATCCGATATTTCCTTCCGATAGATCGGTTCATCCGATATTTGCCTTCCGATATATCGGTTCATCCTATTTTCCTTCCGATATATCTGTACATTGTTTTCTCCTTCCGATATATCGGTTCATCCGATTTTCTCCTTCCGATATATCGGTTCATCCGATATTCTCCTTCCGATATATCGGTTCCTCCGATGTTCTCCTTCCGATCTATCGGTTCATCCGATATTTTGGTTCATCCAATATTTTCCTTCTGATATATCGGTTCATCCGATGTTTTCCTTCCGATATATCGGTTCATCCAATATTTTCCTTCCGATATACCGCTTAATCCGATGTTTTCCTTCCGATATATCGATTCATCCGATATTTTCATTCCGATATATCGGTTCATCCGATATTTGCCTTCCGATATACCGGTTCATCCGATATTTTCCTTCCGATATTTTATCCGATACGATATTCATTACCGATATAAAGCGATATTTTTACGATACGAATCTGAAAGAAAAATGGGGCAACACACGGATAACTTTTAACATCCCATGTGATATATCACGATATATCGGTTCATCCATATATTTTTCAAAATATCATATAAAAATATCGCAGAACGATTTGTCCATCTAATCTGACGCCAAATTTGATGTCCAAATCCTTCTGCACATGCTCCAGGAGTCTCAAACTAGTTCAAACTGCGGTTGGAACAAAGCTAATGTCATGGGAGTAACCAGCTGGGCTTAAAAGAACACATAAAACTACGGAATAAAACATTTATTTACATCAAGATGAGTGATTATATGATAGAATTTTAAAATTTAACATTGTATAAGGGAATGTACAAAAAATGAAAGGGGAAATGATAAATCTAAAGGCCCAAAATTAAAGGAATGCAAAACATAGTAAGATAATTTAAAAAAAAAAGTATAAATAAAAATTTTGTTTAAAGATTGCCATGCTTCATCTTCCCAGCTTGATTCCCAGTCAGTTTTCTGCGGTTTCGCGTTAGCATCTCTCTCTTTCCACGAATCCCATTCCGTCTTCAATGGACCATTTGTTTTGGAAACTATATAAAAATTAATAAAATTATTGGGAGAATAAAAATGTACTTTTGTGTGCTTCCGGATGAAGTTTCATATAATAAAGAAGACTTTTCTGTTGTACTCCTGATGGAGAAATCGGCGATTGGGGCGAAGGGATGTTACTCCCAGCGATATCTTGCCAACCTTTCGACCTAAATCGCCAACCTGGAAATAATATTCAGGATTAAGTATTAGGTGTACAAAATGAAACTCAGCCACAAGGTAAAGAATTTTGGAGATTTTAGCCGAGTTTCATTTTGTACACCTAGTAGTTCATTTTTTCAAATTTTAAACATTTAGGCGTTAAAGTCCATCAAAAGTTGACCTTCTTCAAGTAAGAAGGTTATTGAAGTATAACTATTAAGAAGGTTAATTTTTAAAGGCTTGTAAATCGTAAACCGTTACAGATTGAAAAAATGCACTAAATAAAATCTGTTGCAAATTTAATTCTCTTTAATTTTTATTCTATTCATTTTTCTCTAGGAAGCACTGTTTTCAAGAAAATTTTTTTTCGAAAATGGTGCATCCTAGAAAAAAATAATAAAAATAATAAAGTGCAATTTTATAGAGATTTAAATTTCCTACAAGTTTTATTTATTAGGTGTACTCTAAATTGTTTGAAAAAAATATAAAAAATAATAATAAAAAAAAACCATCCCAAAAATGAAAAAAAAAATTACCTTATTTGCTAACTCAGAAACTTGACTTCCAACATCTTCAAGTAAAGTACCTTCTTTAACCTGATAATATTGACAAAAAAAAAAAAATAAAATGCCCCAAAAATAAAATAAAAAAGGAATAAAACAATAGGTAGTTAGGGTTGATTCGATAGGGTCTTTCTTCCGATATTTTATCCGATACATACTTTTGAAAAATATCGGATGAACCGATATATCGGAAGGAAATATCGGATGAACCGATATATCGGAAGGAAAAATCGGTTGAACGATATCGGAAGGAAAACATCGGATGAACCGAATATCGAAGGAAAACATCGGATGAACCGATATATCGGAAGGAAAACATCGGATGAACGATATATCGGAAGGAAAACATCGGATGAACCGATATATCGGAAGGAAAATATCGGATGAACCGATATCGGAAGGAAAATATCGGATGAACCGATATTGGAAGGAAAATATCGGATGAACCGATATATCGGAAGGAAAATATCGGATGAACCGATATGTCGGAAGGAAAATATCGGATGAACCGATATATCGGAAGGAGAATATCGCGATAATTCCGAAATATCGTGACATCGCATCGGATGTTAACAGTTATCCGTGTTGCCCATTTTTCTTCGGATTCAAATCGTAAAAATATCGCGATATATCGTAAGGAATATTGTATCGGATAAAATATCGGAAGGAAAATATCGATATTCCGATTATAGGTATCGATATAACCTATAGGTAGTTACTTTATCAGTGACTGAGGCGCCAATTTCTGTAACTTTTGAGTGGCGATCGACCCGATTTTGAATGCGCTCTCGGCGTTTTGCTGGCGATCTTAACGGCTGATTTAGAAAAAAGAGACCATCCCTGAAAAAAACGTTAAAGACGTTTTTAAAAATAATTCCTTTTGTACCGATTGTCCAAATGAGCTTAAAGAATCGAAAATTCTTGAGACGAGCTCCTCGGAGGGGCTTCCATAGTGTAGCCGAAACCTGAATATTTTCCTCCTTGGATTTGGAGGTAAATCGCTAAAAAAAAGTTTGAACAGCTCAGTGTGAAAGAATCAACATACTTGGGCCTATTGGAGTTTTCTCTTTGTTTCCTTTCAAAAAAAGCTTCTTTTTCATCTTTAAATTCAGGCGAATTAAAATTCTGATAATTTTGATAGCTCCTCCTTCGTTGTAGGAATCCGTTTGGTATGAGGTTGTCTCATTTTGATGATAATTGCTTGAAAACGAATTATGCTGGTGAACATGGAAATGAGTATACCTTTTAGGTTGTGCAGCGACGGCTTTCGTCGGGCTCCAGTCTTTACCTTGGGCCAAAGTCGATATTTTATCGCGGTATAAAGCGGCGCGGTCGTATTGTATTTTTTTTGGATCGGCAACGTCTCGTCCCAATCGTCTTGACTATCGAGGAACTCCCTCGCTTTACGATTTCCGCCGACTTTCATCTTCTCGAGTTCCAGATCTTTCCATTTATCCATCGTGATCGACCTGACAAACGAAAGGTGGACTCCGAGCCCTCGATGTTTCCCCGAACACTCCAGACAAATCCATATCCCATACGAGACTGAAGCCCACTGCGGATTGTGTGTTCCACACTCAAAACATTTCTAGCAATAAAAAAAAATTATGGCTTTCTATAATAATAATATTTCACTTTTATGAATAAGTATTCATATTTATGGCTATTTTTATGAATAAGTATTCATATTTATGGCTATTTTATGAATAAGTATTCATATTTATGGCTATTTTATAATAATATTCTATATGTTATGGCTATTTTATGAATAAGTATTCATATTATGGCTATTCTTTGTTTAAGCCTTACCATATTGTCATTTCTGGTCATCAAATCTTGAAGAACACGACGTGTCCTCGGGCTCGCCATTTTAAATTATATTCAAAAATAAATTTAATAAAGTAAAAATAAATAAATAACAATAAAGTTTTCGGGGGTATAAATGAGAACGTCCGAGTTCACCCCCAAAATCGAACAACTTGTCTGAATTGAGAAACCTTCCTTGTTTATACTATCATCAATGTTGCCAATTTCTTCAGGGAGTTTCTAAACGAAAATTCTGATCAACACTGAGTTCCTAAAAAATAAGTCCCTAACTTCATCAACAACAGAAAATTCACTTTGGATATCAATTTTTTTTCCACAAATATGGGTGACTGTGTGCATATAAGAGAATTTCGCAAATCCGTAGGCATCCATGCATATAAAACTATTTATTATTCATTTATTGCACGAAAAAATCATAAGGATTTTAACTATCATGCTGTAAGTTATGGTTTAAAAAGTTAACTTTTTATATACTTGTTTTTAAGGTCACCTCTGCTTGTTTTGACTGTGAGCGGTATAACAACATGTCTCTTTTCATCTGTTTAAGTTGCGTCTATATCGGCTGTCATGAAAGCACTCGAACGCACATTCTGTCAAACATAATCATATCCTAAGTACGCATTGTTCAAAGGGATTTTCAAACGTTTTACCATTGACCCCATTTTGATGATTCATATATACAGAGTTACAATGGATTCTGTCAACAGTTTGGGAACCCCTGGTGTAAACTAATTTTTTTAGAAGTCGAATTATCCAATGGGAATGTGTTTTGTTCCGTTTGTTCCGATAACGTCTATGATAAGGAGATTGACAATTTTTTACAAAAGAAGAGAAAAAATTGACGACAAATTCAGAAGAGCCGTGGAGACCTACGGTTGCCGAGAGTAAAATTTTGCAAGAACATCCTGGACGTTTGAGGGTCGAACCTCGTTCCAATGTTGGTAAGTGGCTTTGCGACGATTTTGAAAAAGATTTTGATATTAAATGTAGGTATTCGAGGACTAATAAGCTTTGGATCTTCTTGCTATCTTAATGCGATTATGCAAGCTCTTTTTCACACTCCGATGCTAAGGAATTACATGTTCTCGATAAACACGAATGTTCAGATACAGATAGCGGTGACTGCTTCTTTTGCCTCATCTTCCGTCAGTTTCAACAGGTAGTTTTTTTTGTTTCGTTTGAAGAACTTCCAACGAAAACTTCCTTAAAGAGAAGTATCTATATAGGAGGGGGAAGTATAACGGAGGGGACGTAAACGTATTAGGGGGAAGTATAACGGAGTGGGAAGTGGGAAGTATTACGGAGTGGGAGGGGAAGTATTACGGAGTGGGAAGTATATGGGAGGGGAAGTATTACGGAGTGGGAAGTATATGGGAGGGGAAGTATTACGGAGTGGGAAGTATATGGGAGGGGAAGTATTACGGAGTGGGAAGTATATGGGAGTGGGGAAGTATATTACGGAGTGGGAAGTATATGGGAGGGGAGTATTACGGAGTGGGAAGTATATGGGAGGGGAAGTATAAGTGAGGGGTAGTATCAGAGGGGAGAGGGAACGAAGTATACGGAAGGGGATGTAGTAGGAGGGAAAGTGTAAAGGAGAATTTTCCAAGTTTGTTTTTTCAAAAATTTTGCGGGTTTTCCTTTTTTTTTGAAAAATTCTACGTTTTTTGTCAAAAAAAAAATTTTTTTTTCGAAAAATTTTCCGAGTTCCTTTTTTAAGTTATTTTTTTTCAAAAAATTTAAAGTTTTTTTTCGAAAAATTTACTGGGTTTTCTTCTTTTTCGAAAATTAATTTTAAAAGTTTTTTTCGAAAAAATTTTCTGAGTGTCCTGTTTTTTCGAAAAATTTTCCGGGTTTCCGTTTATTTTTCGAAAAATTTTCTAAGTTTTTTCAAAAAATTTTCCGGGTTTCCTTTTTTTTCAAAAAATTTAAAAGTTTTTTTTCGAAAAATTTTCCGGGTTTCCTTCTTTTTTCGAAAAATTAAATTTAAAAGTTTTTTTCGAAAAATTTTCCGAGTTTTCCTTTTTTTTTGAAAAATTTTACGAAATTTCTCCCTACTAAAAAAATTAATAATTAAAAAGTGGCCATTTTTTTACACCAAAAATTCTTAAAAAATATAAGGAGTAATTGGTGAAAATTTGGTGAAAATCGGATTAACGGTTCGGCCGCAGCGAATTTTTTAAAATTCAAATAGACATATCTCCGCCATTTTTTTCGAAATTCAAAAATCGCCCTCGTTACATTCTTCTTCTCCGACTAAGGAAGATTTTGTGAAAATTTGGTGAAAATCGGTTAAAACTGTGGCCGTAAAGCGTTTCCCGAAAAATGCTACGGATGGCCGGCACCACAGACAAAGTTGAGATCGGTAAAGATCAATATTCCTTTTGACCCTCTGGGTCTGGAAGACCCTTTCCCAAAAACCCAACGTCGAGGGTATCGCAATAACTTCTTTAAGGAAGTTAAAAAAACTAATTTTTTATTTGTATTTTAAGTATTATTCGAATGACCGTGGCATGGCTATGATTCCGTACGAAGTATATTCAATGATATGGAAAAGCGATCCAAATTTGGCCGGAAACACTCATAAAGATCCACACGAATTTTTTACAACGACGATGAATTTGCTTCATAAATTCGCATCTTCTTCAAATGTGGATGGAGGTTGTAAATGTATCGTCGATTTGTTGTTTCATGCGAAATTACAATCGGATGTCGTCTGTAAATCCTGCGGGTGAATATCTTTATTGAAGAAATATGAGTTTATTTTTTTTTAATTTCAGGAATATATCTACTAGAATAGAAACATACAGAGATATTTCTTTGGAAATACCGAATGCGCCAGTGGTCGAATTATTAGAATGTTTAAGATATTTTACCAAGACTGAATCTTTACAGTGTAAAATCGAGTGTAATAGCTGCGATAGTAATCAATTTGGGACAAAACAGCTTACGTTTCGGATTTTACCTTTAGTTCTTGTTTTATCTTAAACGGTTCGAAAAAATCCCGGGTACGCTATGTAGTACTATGAAGAAATCGATGAGAATACCGTTTCCGATGGAGCTAAATATGACTCCGTTTGTATCCAGTTATAGAAACCGCAAATACAAATAATTCATCTAAAGATGGCGTTTATGACGATATATACGCTTTATGCAGTCATCGAACATATCGGACCTAATAGAAGGTGGACATCTCGTTTCGTATATCCAACATACTCGCCATTCTTGGTATAAATGCGATGACCATTATGTCATTCCTGTTTCCGTCGATGATGTTTTAAAAAGTGAAGGGTAATTTTTTTTTTCTTCAACAAAAACAAAATAACTTTTGAATTTTTCAGATACATGCTCTTCTATCATAAAACTGTTCTTATGTATGAATGATCTACAAGATTTAGTTTGGCTTTTTAGCTCATGCGAATCGCGCAAATGGGGAACGTTAATTTTTTAGTTAATAAAAACCGGCTAATTGAAGTCAAGTAAAGTGTAGAATGAAAAATAAGGAAATAGTCCACCTGATGAGGCGTATTACGCCGAAACCGGTCGTGGAATATCCGTTTTTTTCATTCTTCTCCCTCTGTAACTTTTATTAACTACAAGATTTATTGTCAATTTTATGTCTTGAAAAATTTAAAATAAAGACTGCTTTTATTTATTTCAATTTTTTTCCTTGAATATTGAAACTCTCTTAATTTACTCCCTAAAACTCCAGAAAAAAAAGTTAAACGTAAAACCCCCGTTATTGTTGGACGGGGAACTCCACTTGGTAGATTTTGGTTTTGTATACAGGGTCCCTGAGCGTTTCCGTATAAGGCGTGTAGGTACGTATACGGTGAGTCCCAGAGCGTATACGTGTCCCAGAGCGTATACCACGTACGTACGTATATGGTGTCTCAGAGCGTATACCACGTACGTACGTTTACGGTGCGTAGGTATACGGTGTGTCTCAGAGCGTATACCACGTACTACGGTGTGTCCAAGAGCGTATACCACGTAGGTACGTATACGGTGTGTCCCAGAGCGTATACGGTGTGTCTCAGAGCGTATACCACGTACTACGGTGTGTCCCAGAGAGTATACGGTGTGTCTCAGAGCGTATACCACGTACTACGGTGAGTCTCAGAGCGTATACCACGTACGTACGTATACGGTGCGTAGGTATACGGTGTGTCTCAGAGCGTATACCACGTACGTACGTAAGTACGGCGTAGGTATACGGTGTCCCCAGAGCGTATACGGTGTGTCTCAGAGCGTATACCACGTACGTACGTAAGTATACGGTGTGTCCCAGAGCGTATACGGTGTCTCAGAGCGTATACCACGTACGTACGTAAGTATACGGTGCGTAGGTATACGGTGTGTCCCAGCGTATACGGTGTGTCTCAGAGCGTATACCACGTACGTACGTAAGTATACGGTGTCCCAGAGCGTATACGGTGTGTCTCAGAGCGTATACCACGTACGTACGTAAGTATACGGTGCGTAGGTATACGGTGTGTCCCAGAGCGTATACGGTGTGTCTCAGAGCGTATACGGTGTGTCTCAGAGCGTATACGGTGTGTCTCAGAGCGTATACCACGTACGTACGTAAGTATACGGTGTGTCCCAGAGCGTATACGGTGTGTCTCAGAGCGTATACCACGTACGTACGTAAGTATACGGTGCGTAGGTATACGGTGTGTCCCAGAGCGTATACGGTTGTCTCAGAGCGTATACCACGTACGTACGTATACGGTGCGTAGGTATACGGTGTGTCCCAGAGCGTATACGGTGTGTCTCAGAGCGTATACCACGTACTACGGTGTGTCCAAGAGCGTATACCACGTAGGTACGTATACGGTGTGTCCCAGAGAGTATACGGTGTGTCTCAGAGCGTATACGGTGTGTCCCACAGCCTACGTTATTTTAAATTCGAACCCCTATTTTTTATTGCAGATTCGTAATCTACGCAAAATTTCAAGTTGATTTGACTGTTCATATGACTGTGGACAACTTTAAAAAAAGCCAAATGCAGCGTTTTATGGTTTTGCCGTAAAGCTGCTGGTCCACTAGTTGGGACACCCTGTAAAGGTCTCGGAATTTGACGTCACGTCGATACAACTAGGTTGCGTCCCGCGTTGTTCTTCCCTCACAACCTCACAGCATCACGATTTCGCCGTGTTTTACCTCATTGTTTTTATACATTTTTCCCATAAGAATTTAGTTTTTATAGTTAAAAATTTCAAAAATGAGTGACGAGCACGAAGGGGCTTTGCCGTATCGCTCGGAATACGCGAAATCCGGACGTTCTAACTGCAAAGCTTGTAAAACTTCGATTGGAAAAGACACCCTACGTCTAGCCGCAATCGTCCAAGTAAAAAAGAAATAAGTTTATTATACGATAAATAATAACAGAGAATCGTATAAATTCAATAGCCCGATTAATCTCGGATTTATTATTGTTTTAGTCGCCTGTTTATGACGGTTTGGTACCAAATTGGTTTCATTTTACGTGTTTTTTTCACGAAACAACGTCCCAAATCTGTGGCGGACATCGCGCATTTTGATTCTTTAAGATGGGAAGATCAGGAGAAAATAAAGAAAAAATTAAGTAGGTTTTTCCTTCTTTAAAATTTACTTTATTCTGGTTTTTAGTTGAAGTTAATAGTGGAAGCGAACCCGAGGCGACAAAAGGCGGGAAAAAGGGGACGAAACGTGCGGCTGAAAAGACGAAGAAATCCGCGTTTAAAGATTTCACTGTAGAATACGCCAAATCGTCCCGCGCCATGTGCCGCGGCTGCGAAATCAAACTTGCTAAAGTATTTTTTTATTAATCAAAGCCATAATTCATTTCTTTTTAAAAGGATGAGATACGAGTTTCAAAAAAAGACTTCGAAAGCGAAAACGCCAGAAGATACGGCGGACAAGACAGATGGCATCATCTCGACTGCTTCGCTAAACTCCGCGAAGACCTCGAATTTTTTGAATCGGTGAACATTTACCAGGATTCGATTCTTTAAAAGATGAAGATAAAGTCAAAGTTAAAAACTCTCTTCCAAAAATCGATTCGTAAGTATTTTTTAAAAATAAAACGTTTTGATTCCTTTTTTTAGTAAAAGTGTAAAAGATGAACCCGACGGAGCTCCTCCAGAAAAAAGTCAAATCTGAGAAACCAGAACAATCAAGCCAAGAAAAAGCGTTGAAGGAACAGAATAAAAAATGTATAAATATCGTGATCTTTTACAAAAGCTCACTCGTCCGCAGTTGATTGAACTGTTAAATTATAACAAACAAGAAGATCCAGTCGGCAATGACAGAGTTAGTTCATTCTTTTTGTTGGTATTCCTGCGAGGAAACCTTTTCCACCGCTTTTATCCTATAAACCAGAGTTTCTCAATCTTTTGAAGCCTTTTTGGAGAAAAATACCGCCGTTAAGTTGGGCCGGTTAAATTTTTTAACGGGCGGTTAAGGTTTTACCCTTTACTAAATGGGCCGGTTAAATTTTTGCCCTTTACTTAACTTGCCAGTTAACTTTTTAACGGGCGGTTATCTTTTTGCCCTTTACTTAACCGGCTGGTTAAATTTTTAACAGGCGTTTAAGTTTTTGCCCTTTGCTTAACAGGCCGGTTAATTTTTTTAACGGGTGGTTAACTTTGCCCTTTACTTAACGGGCCGGTTAACTTTTTGCCCTTTACTTAACGGGCCGACTAAATTTTTTAACGGGCGGTTAAGTTTTTACCTTTTACTTAACGGGCCGGTAAAATTTTTACAGGGCGGTTAAGTTTTTGTCCTTTACTTAACGGGCTGGTTAAATTTTTGCCCTTTACTTAACCTAATTTTTTTACGGGCGGTTAAGGTTTTACCCTTTACTAAATAGGCCGGTTAAATTTTTGCCCTTTACTTAACGGTCCAGTTGACTTTTTAACAGGCGGTTAACTTTTTGCCCTTTACTTAACAAGCTGGTTAAATTTCTTAACAGGCGTTTAAGTTTTTGCCCTTTGCTTAACGGGCCGGTTAATTTTTTTAACGGGTGGTTAACTTTGCCCTTTACTTAACGGGCCGGTTAACTTTTTGCCCTTTACTTAATGGGCTGACTAAATTTTTTAATGGGCGGTTACGTTTTTACCTTTTACTTAACGGGCCGGTAAAATTTTTTACAGGGCGGTTAAGTTTTTGTCCTTTACTTAACGGGCTGGTTAAATTTTTGCCCTTTACTTAACCTAATTTTTTTACGGGCGGTTAAGGTTTTACCCTTTACTAAATAGGCCGGTTAAATTTTTGCCCTTTACTTAACGGTCCAGTTGACTTTTTAACAGGCGGTTAACTTTTTGCCCTTTACTTAACAAGCTGGTTAAATTTCTTAACAGGCGTTTAAGTTTTTGCCCTTTGCTTAACGGGCCGGTTAATTTTTTTAACGGGTGGTTAACTTTGCCCTTTACTTAACGGGCCGGTTAACTTTTTGCCCTTTACTTAATGGGCTGACTAAATTTTTAATGGGCGTTACGTTTTTACCTTTTACTTAACGGGCCGGTAATTTTTTAATAGGGTGGTTAAGTTTTTGTCTTTACTTAATGGGCCGGTTAAAAGTTTGGCCCTTTACTTAACGGTCCTGTTAACTTTTTAACGGGCGGTTAACTTTTTGCCCTTTACTTAACCGGCTGGTTAAATTTTTTAACAGGCGTTTAAGTTTTTGCCCTTTGCTTAACGGGCCGGTTAATTTTTTTAACGGGTGGTTAACTTTGCCCTTTACTTAACGGGCCGGTTAACTTTTTGCCCTTTACTTAACGGGCCGACTAAATTTTTAACGGCGGTTAAGTTTTTACCTTTTACTTAACGGGCCGGTAAAATTTTTTTAACTGGGCGGTTAAGTTTTTGTCCTTTACTTAACGGGCCGGTTAAATTTTTTAACGAGCGGTTAAGTTTGTGCCCTTTACTTTTCGGGCGTAAAGCTGCTGGTCCACTAGTTGGGACACCCTGTAAAGGTCTCGGAATTTGACGTCACGTCGATACAACTAGGTTGCGTCCCGCGTTGTTTCTTCTTCTTCCCTCACAAAGTCACAACCTCACAGCATCACGATCACGATTTCGCCGTGTTTACATCATTGTTTTTATACATTTTTCCCATAAGAATTTAGTTTTTAGTTAAAAATTTCCAACAATGAGTGACGAGCACGAAGGGGCTTTGCCGTATCGCTCGGAATACGCGAAATCCGGACGTTCTAACTGCAAAGCTTGTAAAACTTCGATTGGAAAGACACCCTACGTCTAGCCGCAATCGTCCAAGTAAAAAAGAAATGGTTTATTATACGATAAATAATAACAGAGAATCGTATAAATTGAATAGCCCGATTAATCTCGGATTTATTATTGTTTTAGTCGCCTGTATGACGGTTTGGTACCAATTGGTTCATTTTACGTGTTTTTTCACGAAACAACGTCCCAAATCTGTGGCGGACATCGCGCATTTTGATTCGCTAAGATGGGAAGATCAGGAGAAAATAAAGAAAAAATTAAGTAGGTTTTTCTTCTTACTTTAAAATTTACTTTATTCTGGTTTTTAGTTGAAGTTAATAGTGGAAGCGAACCCGAGGCGACAAAAGGCGGGAAAAAGGGGACGAAACGTGCGGCTGAAAAGACGAAGAAATCCGCGTTTAAAGATTTCACCGTAGAATACGCCAAATCGTCCCGCGCCATGTGCCGCGGCTGCGAAATCAAACTTGCTAAAGTATTTTTTATTAATCAAAGCCATAATTTCATTTCTTTTTAAAAGGATGAGATAAGAGTTTCAAAAAAAGACTTCGAAAGCGAAAACGCCAGAAGATACGGCGGACAAGACAGATGGCATCATCTCGACTGCTTCGCTAAACTCCGCGAAGACCTCGAATTTTTTGAATCGGGTGAACATTTACCAGGATTCGATTCTTTAAAAGATGAAGATAAAGTCAAAGTTAAAAACGCTCTTCCAAAAATCGATTCGTACGTATTTTTTTAAGAATAAAACGTTTTGATTCCTTTTTTTAGTAAAAATGTAAAAGATGAACCCGACGGAGCTCCTCCAGAGAAAAAAGTCAAATCTGAGAAACCAGAACAATCCAGCCAAGAAAAAGCGTTGAAGGAACAGAATAAAAAAATGTATAAATATCGTGATCTTCTTCAAAAGCTCACTCGTCCGCAGTTGATTGAACTGTTAAATTACAACAAACAAGAAGATCCAGTCGGCAATGACAGAGTTAGTTCATTTTTTTGTTGGTATTCCTGCGAGAAACACCTTTTCTACTGCTTTTATCCTATAAACCAGAGTTTCTCAATCTTTTTGAAGCCTGCTCCCCCTAAGAGAAAATACCACCGTTAAGTTGGGCCGGTTAAATTTTTTAACGGGCGGTTAAGGTTTTACCCTTTACTAAATGGGCCGGTTAAATTTTTGCCCTTTACTTAACAGGCCAGTTAACTTTTTATCGGGCAGTTACCTTTTTGCCCTTTACTTAACAAGCTGGTTAAATTTTTTAACCGGCATTTAAGTTTTTGCCCTTTTCTTAACGGGCCGGTTAATTTTTTAACGGGTGGTTAACTTTGCCCTTTACTTAACAGGCCGGTTAACTTTTTCCCTTTACTTAACGGGCCGACTAAATTTTGTAACGGGCGGTCAAGTTTTTACCTTTTACTTAACAGGCCGGTAAATTTTTTAACAGGGCGGTTAAGTTTTTGTCCTTTACTTAACGGGCCGGTTAAATTTTTGCCCTTTACTTAATGGGCCGGTTAACTTTTAACGGCGGTTAGTTTTTGCGCGTTACTAACGGGCCGGTTAAATTTTTGCCCTTCACTTAACGGTCCAGTTGACTTTTTAACAGGCGGTTAACTTTTTGCCCTTTACTTAACAAGCTGGTTAAATTTCTTAACAGGCGTTTAAGTTTTTGCCCTTTGCTTAACGGGCCGGTTAATTTTTTTAACGGGTGGTTAACTTTGCCCTTTACTTGACGGGCCGGTTAACTTTTTGCCCTTTACTTAACGGGCTGACTAAATTTTTTAACGGCGGTTAAGTTTTTACCTTTTACTTAACGGGCCGGTAAAATTTTTTAACAGGGCGGTTAAGTTTTTGTCCTTTACTTAACGGGCCGGTTAAATTTTTGCCCTTTACTTAACGGTCCAGTTGACTTTTTAACAGGCGGTTAACTTTTTGCCCTTTACTTAACAAGCTGGTTAAATTTCTTAACAGGCGTTTAAGTTTTTGCCCTTTGCTTAACGGGCCGGTTAATTTTTTTAACGGGTGGTTAAATTTGCCCTTTACTTAACGGGCCGGTTACTTTTTGCCCTTTACTTAACGGGCCGACTAAATTTTTTAACGGGCGGTTAAGTTTTTACCTTTTACTTAACAGGCCGGTAAAATTTTTTAACAGGGCGGTTAAGTTTTTGTCCTTTACTTAACGGGCCGGTTAAATTTTGCCCTTTACTTAACGGTCCAGTTGACTTTTTAACAGGCGGTTAACTTTTTGCCCTTTACTTAACAAGCTGGTTAAATTTCTTAACAGGTGTTTAAGTTTTTGCCCTTTGCTTAACGGGCCGGTTAATTTTTTAACGGGTGGTTAACTTTGCCCTTTACTTAACGGGCCGGTTAACTTTTTGCCCTTTACTTAACGGGCCGACTAAATTTTTTAACGGCGGTTAAGTTTTTTCCTTTTACTTAACGGGCCGGTAAAATTTTTTAACAGGGCGGTTAAGTTTTTGTCCTTTACTTAACGGGCCGGTTAAATTTTGCCCTTACTTAACGGGCCGGTTAACTTTTAAACGGACGGTTTAGTTTTTGCCCTTTATTTAACAGGGCGGTTAAGTTTTTGTCCTTTACTTAACGGGCCGGTTAAATTTTTGCCTTTTACTTAACCGGCTGGTTAAATTTTTTAACAGGCGTTCAAGTTTTTGCCCTTGCTTAAAGGGCCGGTTAATTTTTTAACGGGTGGTTAACTTTGCCCTTTACTTAACGGGCTGGTTAACTTTTGCCCTTTACTTAACGGGCCGACTAAATTTTTTAACGGGCGGTTAAGTTTTTACCTTTTACTTAACGGGCTGGTTAAATTTTTTAACAGGGCGGTTAAGTTTTTGTCCTTTACTTAACGGGCCGGTTAAATTTTGCCCTTTACTTAACGGGCCGGTTAACTTTAAACGGGCGGTTTAGTTTTTGCCCTTTACTTTTCAGGTGGCAATAAAAATTAAATAAAAAAAAAGGACTCACGCTAACGCCTCCATGGCTGGCCACTTAGCCATTTCCCTCCTATCACCCAAATTTTGCATAACGCCCCACTGTAACTTCTCAGCGCCCCCAGGGGAGAAAAATATTTACCGCCGTGGTTTGTTTTGCCCTTTACTTAACGGGCCAGTTAATTTTTAACGGGTGGTTAACTTTGCCCTTTACTTAATGGGCCGGTTAAGTTTTTACCCTTACTTAACGGGCCATTATCTTTTTAACGGGTGGTTATGTTTTTACCCTTTGCTTAGCGGGCTGGTTAAATTTTTTAACGGCGGTTGAGTTTTTGTCCTTTACTTAACGGACCGGTTAAATTTTTACCATTTACTTAATGGGCCGGTTAAATTTTAAACGGGCGGTTTAGTTTTTGCCCTTTACTTAACGGGCCGGTTAAATTTTTTAACGAGCGGTTAAGTTTGTGCCCTTTACTTTTCGGGCGGCAATAAAAATTAAATAAAAAAAAGGACTCACGCTAACGCCTCCATGGCTGCCACTTAGCCATTTCCCTCCTATCACCCAAATTTTGCATAACGCCCCACAGTAACTTCTCAGCGCCCCCCGTTGAGAATCACTGCTATAAACTTTTAGGATTTTCAGGCGTTTTCGTTGGTCCTGACAGTTTTTTTTAATGAGAAACTTAATTTTTCCTTCTCTCCAGCAATAAACACCCTTTTCACTGCCTCCTAGGGATTCTCCATAGTTTTCTGCAAAAACACCCTTTAATTTAATTTTTTTCAGAGATTAGACAGATTGTCTGACATTATGACTTTCGGAGCGTTAAAACCTTGTGAAACATGTAAAGGACAGTATGTTTACTGTTTTGGCGTCGGTTATAAATGCACCGGCGATTTAAGCGAATGGTCCAAATGTGAAAGAGTCGAGCAGAACCCACCTAGAAAAGAGTTCAAAGTACCTGAAAAACTCGCCGAACAATACCCTTTTCTGTAATAAAAATAACATTAAAAAAATACTGTGAATACATTTTGTTTTAGAGAGAAATACAAGTGTAAATTAGGCACCAGGCTTGTCATGGATGTTAAGCCAAGCACAAGCACTTCCGAAAATGGGGAAACCAAGTAAGTTTAAATTTTGAAAAAAAATTTTTTTTGAAAAAAAAAAGAAGAAGAATAGGTTTAACCGATGAGCAAGAGGCCTTCTTCCTCATTGGTTAATCCATTCTTCTTCTTTTCTGGACTAGCTTTATGGGCCATTAAGGGGGGGGGGGGGGGGGAAGGACCCAGGCGGGGGCTCTCACCATATTGCCGTGGCGCCCTATCAGGGCAACTCCAGAGGAGTGGCCTAACCAAATCCCTCCACCCAACCCGGATCGAACCCCGGTCTCCAATGGTGGAAGTCCAAGACTGAACCTTCCAGCCACGGAGCCGGTTTTAAGTTTAAATTTTTCATAACTTCCTCAAATTTGTCGATTTTACAGAAAGATTGAGCGTTTCGCACCTTTCCGCGATATGTCGTTTTATGTCATCGGAAAAAATGCTCTCCCTCAGGCAGAATTGAAGAAAAAAATTGTGAGTCTGGGCGGAACTTTAGTCTCAAAACTTACCTCAGACGTCGCCCTCGTTATATCCACGAAAGGTATTAAAATTTATTTTAAAAACAATTTTTTGAACCTTTTTTTTCTCTCTGTTAGAGGAAGTTGAGAAGATGAGTTCAAAAATGGAACAAGTCAAAGAATACGATATTCATGTAGTTCCTATCGAGTATCTGGACTCCTGCGCTCAAGGTGACGCTGTCGATAAAATCAAAGAAATGAGTATCTCAAACTGGGGCTCTGACGTAAGAAATTAATAAATCCCACTTCTGATTTTATTTTTTTGCTCACAGCCTGAAAAAAGGATCAAAGCGATCATCCAGAAATCCATGATGAAGTCAAAAAGTTCAAGTTAGCCATTTTTAGTAATTTTTTTTTCTTGAATTTAAAGTTATTTTTAGGTGCATTTATGAAGAAAAGTGGTTCGAAGGTTACTCTGAAAGTTAAAGGAGGATCGGCTGTCGACCCTGATTCAAAACTTGAGGATGAGACTCATGTTTATAAAGATTCCGAGGGACTTTACAACAGCATTCTTGGCCTCTCGGACGTACAGAATAACAAAAATAGCTACTACAAACTTCAATTACTGGCTTCAGACGTCAAAAAAGAGTATGTCCTTTTTTTCCATCCCTTTTGAATTTATATGAATTCAAAGTTTTTCATATGAATTCATTAGTTTTTCATATGTATTTATATTAATTCATAAGTTTTCATATGTATTTATATTAATTCATAAGTTTTTCATATGTATTTATATTATTAATTCATAAGTTTTTCATATGAATTTATATGAATTCATAAGTTTTCTTATGTATTTCTATTATTCAAAAGTTTTTCATATAAATTATATGAATTCATAAGTTTTTCATATGTATTTATATTAATTCATAAGTTTTTCATATAAATTATATTAATTCATAAGTTTTTCATATAAATTTATATAAATCCATAAGTTTTCCATAAGAATTTATATGAATTCAAAAGTTTTTCATATGAATTCATAAGTTTTTCATATGAATTCATAAGTTTTCATATGAATTCATAAGTTTTTCATATGTATTTATATTAATTCATAAGATTTTCATTTAAATTTATATGAATTCATAAGTTAGGGATGGTAAAGTCATATGAAAAACTTTTGAATTCATATAATTTATATAAAAACTTTTGAACACATACAAATTCATATAAACCTTATGAATTCATATGAAAAACTTATGAATTCATATGAAAAACTTATAAATTCATATGAAAACTGATGAATTCATATGAAAACGGATGAATTCATATGAAAAACTTATGAATTCATATGAAAAACGGATGAATTCATATGAAAAACTTATGAATTCATATGAAAAACTTATGAATTCATATGAAAAACTTATGAATTCATATGAAAACTTATGAATTCATATGAAAAACTTATGAATTTATTTAAATTTATATGAAAAAACTTACAAATTCATATAAAACTTATGAATTAATATAAATACGTTAAAAAAATATATAAATTAATATAAATACATATCCCCACAAAAAACACCCCGTGTAAAAAACACCCCGCCTCGCAAAAATCCTTTTACATCAGCCGGAAAAAGTTGTGATATCAACTTCCCCGCCCTCAATGAGCGAGAAGAGTCGATACGCCCGAGTGGTAGGTACGATGATTTGAGAAGCATGATGCCCGTGCTCCCGTTTTCAATGCTCCCCTTGGCGCATCGCGAAATGTTTGTTTACAGGGACGTAGTTAAGACGTGCTGTGCGTTCTTCGGGAAAAATCGTTATGATTCAAACACTCAGACATACGTAGATGAAGGCGTAGTGTCATGTGTGAGTACGGGGGGGGGGGTATGTGTATGTATGTGTATGGGGTGTATACTAGTGATTAGTTAGGAACTCAGTGATAACACAGTAATTCTTAAGCGTTCCAGGACGTTCCAGGGCTTGTTAAATAACGGCAATCACTGATACAAAGCATTTCGCGATGCCGCCAAGGGGAGCATTGAAAACGGGAGCACGGGCATCATGCTTCTCAAATCATCGTACCTACCACTCGGGCGTATCGACTCTTCTCGCTCATTTGAGGGCGGGGAAGTTGATATCACAACTTTTTCCGGCTGATGTAAAAGGATTTTTGCGAGGCGGGTGTTTTTTACACGGGGTGTTTTTTGTGGGGATATCATATCTTTTTGTAGTTTAAATTCAAATGAATCGTAAAACTCCTAAAAGAACCGCGCGTTGTTTCAGTTGCCCGGGAAAAATGGTAGCATTAAATTAGCGTAGGTAGCGTATGTAGCGTAATAATTAAGCCGATGTTAATTCGAATGGTCCTTTTGTTCAGGCCCGTCAAAGAAATTTTCAGTTTTCGTCCCTAATTTTTTTTAATGGGCTACACTAATAATTAATAGTTCAAGGCCAAATAGGTCAGGTTAGCTGTTGACCCATTACACTGGCAAAAATTACCCAATTTATGTTTTATGTTTCGTTCTTTTTTCGTCAGTTCTTTCGTTCTTTTTAGGGTCGAATTTACCTTAAGGGTCAGGAAGACCCATTTCCGAAATCCGACCTCTGGTGTAAATCGGATGTACAGAAGGCGCCTCAGACTAACTGACGATCGAAAAATGATCACTGGTCAAATTGACCCCAAGGGGTCTGGAAGACCCATTTCCGAAATTCGACCTTATGGTGTAAATCGGGTGTACAGCCGCGCCACAGACAATGATCACTGGTCAAATTGACCCTGAGGGGTCTGGATGACCCATTTCCGAATCCGTCCTCATTACTATACTCGTCCTCATTGCTAAACTCAGAAGGAAGCTCTGTGCACAATTTCAAGTCGATTGGTCTTGTCTCCAGGCTGTGTACCCGTTAAAGTGGCTAAAATTACCCTAAAATTTCAGTTTTTTGTTCCTAACTTTATTTTAAGTTAAGATTTCGGGGTAAATCTTTCAAAAGGCACTGGCTCAAGTTGAAAGGAAGCTCTGTGCAAAATTTCAAGTCAATCGGTGCGCTAGGAGAGGCTGTAGCCTTGTCTAGCTGAATAAGAAGAAGAAGAAGAAGAAGAAGAAGAAGAAGAAGAACACGGTAAAGGCGAAAAAACCGGGTTTTCAGACTTTTATATCTCGGCTCCCTGTGGACCGATCGACTTGAAATTTTCAGCGTTTACTCATATCATATCAAAGTAATCTGTAGTAAATTTCAAGTCGATCGTCCACAGGGAGCCGAGATCCAGATACCTGAAAAACGCAAATCGTGACGTCCAGTAAACATACACTTGGTAGGTACCGTTTTCTGACGTCTTCGGACTGGGTGTTGCTTGGCGGGGCGGAACGCTACCGCGTTCCTAGATGAAAAACTTATGAATTTATTTAAATTCCTATGAAAAACTTATGAATTCATTAAATTCAATGAAAAACTTACGAATTCATATAAAACTTATGAATTAATATAAATACATATGAAAAACTTATGAATTCATATGAAAAACTTTTGAATTCATATAAATTGTTATAGAAAACTTTTGAATTCATATAAATTCATATAGAAAACTTTTGAATTCATATAGAAAACTTTTGAATTCATATAGAAACTTTTGAATTCAAATAAATTCTTATGAAAAACTTATGGATTCTTATAAATTTACATATATGAAAAACAGATGAATTCATATAAATTCATATGAAAAACTTATGAATTAATATAAATACATATGAAAAACTTATGAATTAATATGAGGCGCTCCTAATACGAAGGGCGAACTCGACATCGGACAAATTTTTTTTTCATTTTCAGATTCTAGACCTTTTGAAGAATAAACCCATGTAATTTTTATATTGAGTTTCCCCTTTTTTCCCCTTTAAAATATGTAAAAACCAATATGCGGCAAAGCTCTACTCTCAACCTTTTTTATTTAATTTTTTTTTTTCTTTTCGAGATTTGGTGATTTTTAAAAAACCCTTTTCTCTATGATTCTATGATGATTCTAAAATCTCGCCACGAAAATTCCAGAGAGTGACATTTCTGTCGAGTTCGCCCTTAACAGAAAACTTTAAAATGCGAATATCTCGAAACTACGTTTTGTCGAGTTCGCCCTTCGTATTCGGAGCGCCTCATATGAATTTATAAGTTTTTCATATGTATTTATATTAATTCATATGTTTTTATATGTATTTATATTAATTTATAAGTTTTTCATATGAATTTATATGAATTCATAAGTTTTTCATATGTATTTATATTAATTCATAAGTTTTTCATATGAGTTCATAAGTTTTTCATATAAATTCATAAATTTTTCATATGAATTCATAAGGTTTTCATATGAATTCATAAGGTTTTCATATGAATTCATAAGGTTTTCATATGAATTCATAAGGTTTTCATATGAATTCATAAGTTTTTCATATGAATTCATAAGTTTTTCCATATGAATTCATAAGATTTATATTAATTCATAAGTTTTTATTTACATGAATTCATCTGTTTTTCATATGAATTCAAACGTTTTTCATATGAATCCAATAGTTTTTCATATGAATTTATATGAAATCAAAAGTTTTTATATGAATTCAAAAGTTTTTATATGAATTCAAAAGTTTTTATATGAATTCAAAGTTTTTATATGAATTCAAAAGTTTTTATATGAATTTACATGAATTCAAAAGTTTTTCATATGAATTCATAAGTTTTTCATATGCATTTATTAATTCATAAGATTTTCATATAAATTAATATGAATTCATAAGTAAGGGATGGTAAATTCATATGAACAACTTATGATATCATATTATAAATTCATACGAAAAATTTATAAATTCATATGAAAAACTTTGAATTTATATGAAAAATTTATGAATTAATATAAATACATATGAAAAACTTATAAATTTATATGGAAAACTTATGAATTAATATAAATACATATGAAAAACATATGAATTAATATAAATACATATGAAAAACTTATGAATTCATATGTAAAACTGTTGAATTCAACTAAATTCATATGAAAAACTTATGATTCATAAATTTATATGAAAAACAGATGAATTCATATAAATACATATGAAAAACATATGAATTAATATAAATACATATGAAAAACTTATGAATTAATATAAATTTATATGAAAAACTTATGAATTTAATATAAATACTTATAAAAAACTTATGATTTCATATAAATTCATATGAAAAACTTATAAATTCATATGAAAAAACTGAGGGACCGCCACAAAAATAAGTATTTCCTAGAGCTTTTCATGTCACAAGCACTCCTTATAAATCCAATAAAAAGTGTCTTGTCGAATGTCCAAAAAATTTGGATAAAAACGGGTGTAAAAAATGAGGGTTTCCTGAAGATCTCGGTGTCCTGAAGATTCTTAATGGGAATATTTTGTTTTAGGTTTTACGTTTGGCGTGCATGGGGTAGAATCGGTACTACGATCGGAGGAAATAAGTTGCACACAATGAAAGACATCACATCCGCGAAAGAGCTTTTCAACGAAATTTTTTACGATCAGACCGGTAACAAATGGAAACACAGAGAAAACTTCAAAAAAGTACCCGGTCGAATGTATCCTATCGACGTTGACTATGGAGAGGTAAAAATCGTTTTTCATTTTTTGAAATTTAATTTTTTTTTTTAGAATGAAATACATTTATCTGAAGAATCTAAAGTTGATTCGAAATTGCCGAAAGAAGTTCAAGATCTTGTCTCTTCACTTTTTGATACGAATACCATGAAGAAAGTTATGATGGAGTTAGAAGTAATAAATTAATTTTTTAAGGAGTTTTTATAAATTTTTGTAGTTGGATCTTGAAAAAATGCCGTTGGGAAAATTAAGCCGTAAACAGATTCAAAAGGCGTATGCGGTTTTGGCTGAATTACAAGCGAAAGATGGCGACTTGAAGCCCGATTTAGTGATCGATGCTTCGAACCGCTTTTACACTTTGATACCGCATGCGTTCGGCACAAAAGCTCCGCCTCGTCTCGACAACAAAGAGATCATTCAGTCCAAACTTGAAATGCTCGAGAGTCTTTTGGAGATGGAAATCGCGTATAATTTGATGAAAGAGACCAAAGGCGAGGGCGACGAATCTCAACATCCTCTCGACGCCCACTACGCGAAACTCAACACCAACATCGAAGTCCTTTCTAAAGACTCCGAAGAATTCAAACGTATCGAAACATACGTTAAAAACACACACGCTGAAACTCACTCAAATTACAAACTTGAAATTCTTGAAGTAAGTCTTTTTATGACAAAATATTCAAAATTTTGTTTTTAGGTTTTCAAAGCGAGAAGAAATGGCGAAGACAAAAGATACAAGCCATTTAAAAAGTTGCCAAACAAAAAATTACTTTGGCACGGATCCAGAATCACGAATTTCGCCGGAATCCTTTCTCAAGTATGCCTTTTGTTTATAAAACATTGAAAAAAACAAAATTTTAGGGTTTACGAATCGCACCCCCGGAAGCCCCTGTTACGGGATATATGTTCGGTAAAGGTGTCTATTTCGCTGATATGGTATCGAAATCTGCGAATTACTGCATGACTTCAAGGTCAAACCCTGAAGGTCTTCTTCTTCTCTGCGAAGTCGCTCTCGGGAATATGTAAGGTTTTTGTATGTCGAAGCTTTTTTTTAAATTTCTTTTTAGGTATGAACGTACTCGAGCTGATTATATTGAAAATTGCCTCCTGGGAAACACAGTACAAAAGGTCTCGGTTCAACAGAACCTGATCCTTCGGCTTCTGTCGTTACTGAAGATGGCGTCGAAATTCCTTTAGGAAAAGGCGTCAAAGCTAATGTTTCGAGCACTTCTCTTTTGTATAACGAGTATCCTTTTACTTAAAAACAATTTCTTTTTGCAGGTTCTAACAAGAAAATGTTTTCCTAATTTTTTTTTAGATACATCGTTTATGATGTCGCCCAAGTCAAAGTCGAATATTTGCTGAAAATGAAGTTTAAATATTAAACTTTCCTCTTTTTTTTCCTATATATTTTAAGTCTCATTATTCCATTCCTGTAACTTCTGATCTTGTTACCTTTTTTTTTTTTGCTATATCTGTATTTTCTAATAATAAAGTTGTTGAATAAATGGAAAAGTACCTACATTTATTTAGAAGATAGAAATCTGATAAAAATGTAGTTTTTCGACTGGAAAATCAAATGGATGTTTTTTTGGACTTCCTCAAAGAGAAGGAACAATATAGGAGGGGGAAGTATAACGGAGGAGAAAATTAGGGAGGGGAAGTACAAAGGAGGAGAATTTTAGGGAGCGGGAAGTATAAAGGAGGAAAAGTTCAAGGGAGGGGAAGTAAACAGAGAAGTTTAGGGAGGGGCAAGTTCAAGGACGGGGAAGTATAAAGGAGGATACGTTTAGGAGGGGAAGTATAAAGGAGGAGACGTTTAGGGAGGGGGAGTACAAAGGATGTCGCTCTCGCCCCTGGTAAAAGTATAACATTTCAAGCAGGACAAGGAGGGTGAAGTATAAGGGAGGGGAAGTACAAAGGATGTCTCTCTAGCCCCTGGTAAAAGTATAACATTTCAAGCAGGACAAGGAGGGTGAAGTATAAGGGGGGGGGGAGTACAAAGGATGTCACTCTCGCTGGTAAGAGTATAACATTTCAAGCAGGACAAGGAGGGGAAGTACAATGGATGTCACTCTCGCTGGTAAGAGTATAACATTTCAAGCAGGACAAGGAGGTGAAGTATAAGGGCGGGGAAGTACAAAGGAGGAGACGTTTAGGGAGGGGAAGTATAAAGGAGGGTGAAGTATAAGGGAGGGGAAGTATAAAGGGGTGAAGTATAAGGGAGGGGAAGTACAAAGGATGTCGCTCTCGCCCCCGATAAAAGTATAACATTTCAAGCAGGACAAGGAGGGTGAAGTATAAGGGCTGGGAAGTACAAAGGAGGAGACGTTTAGGGAGGGGGAAGTATAAGGGAGGGTGAAGTATAAAGGAGGGTGAAGTATAAGGGAGGGGAAGTACAAAGGATGTCGCTCTCGCCCCTGGTAAAAGTATAACATTTCAAGCAGGACAAGGAGGGTGAAGTATAGGGGGGGGGAGTACAAAGGATGTCACTCTCGCTGGTAAGAGTAACATTTCAAGCAGGACAAGGAGGGTGAAGTATAAGGGAGGGAAGTACAATGGATGTCACTCTCGCTGGTAAGAGTATAACATTTCAAGCAGGACAAGGAGGGTGAAGTATAAGGGCGGAGAAGTACAAAGGAGGAGACGTTTAGGGAGGGGGAAGTATAAAGGGGGTGAAGTATAAGGGAGGGGAAGTATAAAGGAGGGTGAAGTATAAGGGAGGGGAAGTACAAAGGATGTCGCTCTCGCCCCCGATAAAAGTATAACATTTCAAGCAGGACAAGGGTGAAGTATAAGGGCTGGGAAGTACAAAGGAGGAGACGTTTAGGGAGGGGGAAGTATAAGGGGGGTGAAGTATAAAGGAGGGTGAAGTATAAGGGAGGGGAAGTACAAAGGATGTCGCTCTCGCCCCTGGTAAAAGTATAACATTTCAAGCAGGACAAGGAGGGTGAAGTATAAGGGCTGGGAAGTACAAAGGAGGAGACGTTAGGGAGGGGGAAGTATAAGGGAGGGTGAAGTATAAAGGGGTGAAGTATAAGGAGGGGGAGTACAAAGGATGTCACTCTCGCTGGTAAGAGTATAACATTTCAAGCAGGACAGGAGGGTGAAGTATAAGGAGAGGAAGTACAATGGATGTCGCTCTCGCCCCTGGTAAAAGTATAACATTTCAAGCAGGACAAGGAGGGTGAAGTACAAAGGAGGAGAAGCTTAGGGAGGGGATGTATAAGGGAGGGAAAGTTCAAAGACGAGAAGTACAAAGGAGGGGGAATAATAATTTCGAGCATTTAGACAAAATTTTTTGTATCAAGGTAGCAATAATGACCGTCTACCAGCGGGATGTCGCTCACGCCCCTGGTAAAAGTATACCATTTCAAGTAGGACAAGGAGGGTGAAGTATAAGGGAGGGGAAGTACAAAGGAGGGAAGTTTAGGGAGGGGGCAGTACAAAGGAGGAGAAGCTTAGGGAGGGGACGTACAAAGGAGGAGGAGCTTAGGGAGGGGGATGTATAAAGGAGGGAAAGTTCAAGGAGGGTGGAGTTCAAGGACGGGAAGTACATAGGAGGGGGAATAATTATTTCAAGTATTATTTCGACAATTTTTTTGTATCACGGTAGAAATAATGAGCTGTCTACCAGCGGGATGTCGCTCTCCCCTGATAAAAGTAAAATTTCTCCCTTGATCATTTTTATAGAATTTACTTTCTTTTAAGGGCTTTTTACCAATGGAAGTAAAAAAAATTATCAAAAAAACAGTTAGGTGAATTTTTAATTACAATTTTTTTACAACTAAATACATAATTTAATATATTTTTTCATTAGAATTATTTTCAATTTTTAAATTAAAAAAAAGATTATAATCTCAAAACCTCGATTCTTAATTTTTTGTCTATCACAGAGATTTATTAATATCTAACATAATTTTACACATTTAATTATATAACTCAAATACAAAATAATTAAAGATAGTACCTTTTTGTATGACTTAAAACTATTTATTAAAGGATAAAGGGAGAAAAAGCCATATTTTAAAGGCTTCTCATTGTGAAGCCTGGGGGTAATCTCCCACTTTTGACTTTTTAAAAGTTAATTAAAAAAATAATAAATTAGTAGACATTTTTAAAAAATCACATTTGGAATGTATAATAAAATAAATAAAAATGACCAGAATGTTATATACAGGGTGATTCGGGATTTAAAGAGAACCGGGGAGAAATTTTTTTCGGTGGTATCACCCCATCACCCGGTAAAGAGGGTAACAAAATAAATTTGTTTATATAATTTTTTTCACTAGAAAGATTGAAATCTTTGGTATTTGATATGATTACACCATAAAGAGTAGACAGAAAAATCGCGTCATAAATATATTTTTCGGCGGTTACATAACCTGAATTTTTTGATTTCATGTGCATCGACAATCCTAGTCTATTAGTATTTACAACCTGTCACCGTAAAAAAAGAAAGAAAATAAATTTTTAAATAATAAATATCTGGTCTTGATGTACAAGGACGAAATCCGTAAACATATTTATGGGGGCGATCGAAGAAAGCGAAAGTTGCGACGATGGCGACCAGATTAAATTTGGACCGAACACCACCGCCAAATTCGACGACGTCATTTTGTTCAAATCGCACCTATCCATGACCTTGAAAAAATATAGATAAACGCTGTGAAATAGTAAAATACTGACTTTTGATAAAAATCGTACGATGTATTTTAGAACTTGATAGTTGTCAACGGGTAATTTTCTAAAATGAGGATTTTTACGTGTCGAGGCCTTTCATCTTTGGATAAACCTGAAAATGATTTGTAACTTTTATTTCTTCAATTTTGAGGAATACTTTGAAATTGAATGATTTCATCGTAGAGCTCGTATGTGAGAAGCGGCTCGTCGAGTTCGCGGAGGAAAGTTTTGAGAAGAACTGCCGCGGTGTGGACGTCGCCTTCGAAATCTACTTCTTCGCCACGATTTACTCTCGCCTGCATCTCTTTTACTTTGGTCACATTCGCCGAACGTCGGAAAAGTCCTTCCGTCTCTAATGCTACAAAAAAAGATTATTTCTTTGTCATTTTTCGGTGGATTACCATCAGGTATGCTTAAAAATTGTACGCAGAGATGTACGATCGGAGGGATAACTTGTCCATTGTTGTTTCTTTGATAAACTGCAATGAAACTCCAAACTGTTGGGTAGGAAGTGGAGCATCCGCAGTCGTCTCAGGCTCCGTGCTATGGACCCCGCTCGCTTTTTAGCGAGTTTCTTCGGCAAAATTTTGGCGTCATGTCTAAAAAGGTTATATTCTGAAGAATTTGTGCCAAAATTTGGACTCACTCAAGAACTTGAGGTGGGATGACGATTTGGTCGAGGTTGATGTGCTCGCCGAGTTCATGGAGGTAGTTAACGTAAGTCATTTTCCGACCGAATTTCACGCTGATGGCCGCTCGAAATACGACCAGAGAACTCTAATGAAGTTCGTTGGATGTACCAAATAAAGCGCTTTTAAATTTTTCTTATATTTCCGATCAAACGTCCTAAACGCCTGCCACATCCACGACAAAGGCGGTTTATTTTTGCTGTTTAGACCGTAGTGGAAATATACAATCGTGTAATCGATCTCAACGAATTTATCCAAAGTGTACATTAAATATCTGAAAGAAAAATTAAGATTTTAATGGACTGGTCTTTTTAACTTCCTTAAAGAAGTTATTGCGATACCTCGACGTCGGGTTTTTGGGAAGGGTCTTCCAGACCCCGGAGGGTCAAATGAATATTGATCTTTACGATCTCAACTTTGTCCGTGGTGCCGGCCGGCCGGCCGGCCGGCCGTCCGTAGCATTTTTTTCCGGAACACTTTACGGCCACAATTTTCATCCGATTTTCACCAAATTTTTACACAAATTTCTTTAGCCGGTGAAGAAGAATATAACGAGGGGGATTTTTGAATTTCGAAAAAATGGCGGAGATATGTCTGTTTGAAATTTTAAAAAATTCGCTGCGGCCGATCGGATTAACCGGTTAATCCGATTTTCACCAAATTTTCACCAATTACTCCTTATATTTTTAAGAATTTTTGGTGCAAAAAAATTGCCACTTTTTAATTACTATTTTTATTAGTAGGGAGAAATTTCGTACTTCTACCCTTTTCGAGAGGCACATCCCTAGGCCAAAGAGCCATTATTTCCCATTATTTCTACCTTGACACTTAGAAAATTTTTCGAAAAAGAACTTAAAATTTTTCAAACAAAAAAAACTTAGTACTTCCCCGTTCGTTATACTTCCCCTCCCATATACTTCCTACCGTTTACTTCCCCCTCCGTTATACTTCCCACTCCGTTATACTTCCCTCCCATATACTTCCCCTCCCATATACTTCCCCCTCCTATTGTTCTCTTTAAGGAAGTTCCTGTCGGGGCCAGCTCCAGACTATTACTTACCTTAGAAGCGTTGGTGGTCGAGTTCTTTGTTTGGCGGCAATTTACAGGCGGAGACGACGATGATTCGCCTTCCTCCGGTATCTTCACCGAAACCTCGACAATACCGAATTTCGATACATCGCTGTAATCATCGTAGTCATCGTCTCCGTCGCCGAAGCGATATGTAAGCGAGTCGTAACCTGTTGGTGCGTTTACAAGCTCCTCTTCGAAATTCTCTTCGATTGTACCGTCCGAAACAGGCGACTCTAAATAGTCAAACGTACCGCCTAAACCTTCAATCTTCTCTCCCAAATCTACAAAAAAACAACATTAAATCATACAAATAACCAAATTTTACTTGGATCAATGGCCGCGTTTGAAGTTCGGTGTCGTCAAAACTCCAAATTCGGTTCATAGTCGTGGTAATCAGACAAACTTGGGTACGGATCTTCACCATCATTTGAATACCTAATAAATAACAAAAATGACCATTTTCTCTAATACTTAGATCAACGTAAAAATATATTATAAAGTTTAAAAAATCAATATAAAAACGCCTAAATATGGTACCTAAAGTCAAATAATTAAATGAATAGAACTTTTGTTTATATTTACAAACCTGGGTTTCGGATGTTGCCGTTATTTGAAAAATCCGCCATACTTTTCCTATAGGTCTATTTTTTTATATGATAATTAACATAATAAACGTATTGTTTTATATGAAAACATTTTGATACATTTTAATTATGTTACGTGATTCTTGTTACGAAAGTACAAGTTGGGACTTGGGAGGTTATAAGTGTTAATGGTTATAGGAAAATGTTGCCAACATAAGAGACACTCCAGAAAAATCATGGTTTTCTACGTGATGACTGATGACTTATGGCTTACGATGAAGATGTGGACCAAATGCAAGAAATATCGAAAAATTCTGTTTCTTTGGCTGGAAGATTAAGAAAAACAACTAAAAAATGTTTTAAATGGCGATTTCTGAGCTTAAAAAAAAATAACAGGCGAAAAAACGATGAAAATGTTCTAGAATCTAGAAATCTTTTTTTTTTTTTTCTGGCAGAAGGAACAATATAGGAGGGGGAAGTTAATGTAGGGGAAGTATAATGGAGGGGAAAGTATAAGGGAGGGGAAGTATAATGGAGGGGAAGTATAATGGAGGGGAAGTATGGAGGGGGGAGTATAATGGGGAAGTAATGGATGGGGAAGTATAATGGGGGAAGTATAAGGGAGGGGAAGTATAAGGGAGGGGAAGTATAAGAGAGGGGAAGTATAAGAGAGGGGAAGTATAATGGAGGGAAGTATAATGGAGGGGAAAGTATAAGGAGGGGGAAGTATAATGGAGGGGGAAGTATAATGGAGGGGGAGTATATGGAGGGGGAAGTATAAGGGAGGGGAAGTATAATAAAGGGGAAGTATAATGAGGGGAAGTATAAGGGAGGGGAAGTATAATGGAGGGTGAAGTATAAGGGAAGGTAAGTTCAAGGATTTTTTCAAGTATCAAGGTTGAAATAATGGGGTTTGTAAAAAAAAGTTTTTTTTATATTACAACATTCGAAAAAAAATATAAGGGTTACATACCTATTTGGTGAAAAAAATCGAAAAGGAGGGGAAGTATAAGGGAGGGTAAGTATGTATAATGGAGGGGGAAGTATAAGGGAGGGTAAGTATGTATAATGGAGGGGGAAGTATAAGGGAGGGTAAGTATGTATAATGGAGGGGGAAGTATAAGGGAGGGTAAGTATGTATAATGGAGGGGGAAGTATAAGGGAGGGTAAGTATGTATAATGGAGGGGGAAGTATAGGGAGGGTAAGTATGTATAATGGAGGGGGAAGTATAAGGGAGGGTAAGTATGTATAATGGAGGGGGAAGTATAAGGGAGGGTAAGTATGTATAATGGAGGGGGAAGTATAAAGGGAGGGTAAGTATGTATAATGGAGGGGGAAGTATAGGGAGGGTAAGTATGTATAATGGAGGGGGAAGTATAAGGGAGGGTAAGTATGTATAATGGAGGGGGAAGTATAAGGGAGGGTAAGTATGTATAATGGAGGGGAAGTATAAGGGAGGGTAAGTATGTATAATGGAGGGGGAAGTATAAGGGGGGTAAGTAGTATAATGGAGGGGGAAGTATAAGGGAGGGGAAGTATAATGGGGGGGAAGTATAATGGAAGGGGAAGTATAATGGAGGGGAAGTATAATGGAGGGGGAAGTATAATGGAAGGGGAAGTATAATGGAGGGGAAGTATAAGGGAAGGTAAGTTCAAGGAATTTTTGAAGTATCAAGGTAGAAATAATGGGCTTTCTAAAAAAAGTTTTTTTATGTTACACCATTCGAAAAAATATAAGGGTTACTTAATTTGTGAAAAAATCAACCAGAAACCAACGGTTCGGGAGCCGCGCAGTTTTTGAAATTTCAAACGTAATCGCCATTTTATCGAAATTCGAAAATCGCCCACATTAATTTCTTGTTTAACTATTCAGGAAGAGTTCTGTGAAATTAAGTGAAAATCGACTGGAAACCTTGGCTGCAAAGTGTTCTGGAAAAAATTCTACGCGCGCCGGACGGAACCATTGACAAAGTTGAGATCGGTGAAGATCAATATTTCACCGGGGTCTGGGAGACTCTTCCCCAAAAACCAATAACATCATAAATGAAGTTAAAAATGTAAAAAGGACCAAATTTATTTCTGATTGTTCAGTGTTTTAACCGTAGGTCTTTTTCGGGGGTTTCTTGAACGAAACTTTCGGATATTCGTGACGTTGGAATTCTTGGACTTGAGATTCGGGAGTTTGTGTCGGAACGCTGTTTTTTAAAATTCCTGTCGAGATGTTGAATTTTGATTTTGTCTTGACAGCTTCTGGCTTTCTGGCAGCGACTGCAGAAGCGAGCGCTCTTTCAGTCACAACAGACGTCACAGAAGACGAAGAACGTTCAGAGCAAGAAGCCGAACCTTCAACCGCAGTCCTCAAACTATTTTTACTCGATTCTCGATTTTTATTCGCTAAACATCCCAGAATCAAGCTCAACCTCTTCTTTTTTCAAATTCAAAATTTCATTTCAAGAATCGTTTTTAAATCGGTCAAATCCAATGCTAAAAAAAATTATCCTCACAGTCACTCGAATCCAACTTACCTTCCATCTCTTTATATAAACCCAAAACGCTTAGAAGAAACTCTTTTTTCTTTTTCGCGAAAAAATCCAATGAATTTCGTACATTTCGAAAATAATCGTTTTCTAATACTAGAGGTTCTCTGACAATCCGATGGCTAAAAAAAAGATTCCAAATATGAAAGTGCAGTTTTTTATGACTTACCATGCTGTTCTTTTCTTTTTTAAAACGGATTTATGTGTAGTTTTATTTCTTTTGTCCTCCCAGTCTGCGAATTACGGATTTAAAAAATTCGTAAAATCTATTGAATGATATTAGGTGTACAAAATGAAACTCGGCTAAAATCTACAAAATTCAAATTTACCCTGTGGCTGAGTTTCATTTTGTACACCTAATAAACAAAAATTGTAGGAAATTTAATTCTCTATAAATTTGCACTCAATTATTTTTTTCTAGGATGCACCATTTTCGGAAAATAATTTTTTTTAAAAATAAATTTATCTTGAAAACAGTGCGTCCTAGCGAAAAAATGAATAGAATAAAAATTAAAGAGAATTAAATTTTCAACAGATTTTATTTAGTGCATTTTTCAATATCTGTAACGGTTTACGATTTACAAGCCTTTAAAAATTAACCTTCTTAATGGTTATACTTCAATAACCTTCTTACACGGAGAAGGTCAACTTTTGATGGACTTTAACGCCTAAAATGTTAAAATTTTGAAAAAAATGAACTACTAGGTATACAAAATGAAACTGGGCTAAAATCTACAAAATTCAAATGAGGCGCTCCGGGTACGAAGGGCGAACTCGACATCGGACAAATTTTTTTTTTCATTTTCAGATCCTAGACCCTTTGAAGAATACACCCATGTAATTTTTATATTGAGTTTCGCCCTTTTTTCCCCTTTAAAATACGTAAAAACCGATATGCGGCAAAGCTCTAACTGCGATATCCGAGCGGGTACGAAGGGCGAACTCGTATCCTCGTCCATCCCCCACTCCTTTTCCGGGAGCCCCATCCTCTTGGAACAGCTCACCGCCACGAAATAAAATATATTATACATTTTGTGAACTAATAATCGTAAAAAATATTCGAAATTTTAAAAAACCCTTCCTCTATGATTCTATAAAATCTAAAATCTCGCCACGAAAATTCGAGATAGTGACTTTTCTGTCGAGTTCGCCCTTAACAGAAAACTTTAAAATGCGATTATCTCGAAACTACGTTTTGTCGAGTTCGCCCTTCGTACCCGGAGCGCCTCAAATTTACCCTGTGGCTGAGTTTCATTTTGTACACCTAATACTTAGGCTTAAAAAAAGTACTAGTTTGAAAAGCTTCCAACGAAACTTCACAAGTAAGACAAGTAGCAGTATAGGAGGGGAAGTATAACGGAGGGAGAAGTATAAAAGAGGGGACGTTCAAGGAGGGGGAAGTATAAGGCTGGGAATATAGGGAGGGGAAGTTCAAGGAGGTATTTATCTTTAAGGAAGTTAAAAGTACTAATTTTAAGAGCTTCTATCGAAAACTTCCTTAAGAGAAGGAACAATATGGGAGGGGGAAGTATAACGGAGGAGAAGTTTAAGGAGGTGGAAGTATAACGGAGGAGAAGTTTAAGGAGGGGGAAGTATAACGAGAAGAAGTTTAAGGAGGGGAAGTTTAAGGAGGTGGAAGTATAACGGAGGAGAAGTTTAAGGAGGGGGAAGTACAAAGGAGGAGAAAATTAATTTCACCTTTTTCGTGTTTCTTCCCCTTTCGCAACCTTGCGCTGCGGAATCCTTGCGCTGCTTCTTCCTACAAATTTTCGCCGCTTTTTTCCTGAACATTTTAAGAATATGATCTTCTTTTCCTCTCCTTTTGTATTCGGCGACGTTCCTGTGTATCCTCTTGTCGACTTCCTGTCCGATCTCTTCTAAAGCGTTCGCTAAAATATCGGGCAGACTTGAGAACATTCTTTGGAGGATTTAAAAAGAGAAAAAGAAAATAAACTGGCAGTTCTAAATTTTTTGTTCGCTTACATAGGAGGTGCTTACACAACTCTTTGTTTGAAACGGGACTCCAAAATGGTTCTTTACTCTCTTTATTAACAGCTTTTCTGGACATTTGTTTATCCTCTCCCTAAAAATTGGAAACCAGCAAGAAAATATAAGTTAAGACTCTCAAAAACTGCTGGACTCATCGGTCCATCAGTTCATGAGTTTTAAGATTTCGTAACGGAAATCAGAGACTTTTTAAACTAAATTTAAGCCCCTTTACGCATTTTATGATTTTTAAGGTCAGAAAAACCGTGTAAAATGCTCAAAAAAGGATTTTCTAGGCATTTATGGAGGGAAAAAAACACCCAAACTTGTAATGAAAGTAGTATCTTCGCTAACTTTAAATGGGATCCAAAAATGAACATAATAGCTTTGTTCCAACGGTAGTTTGAAACTCCTGGAGCATGCGCAGAAAGACGTAGATGTCAAATCTGCCGTCGCTTATATCGTTTGTCCGTCAAATCTGACGTGCAAATCTTTCTGCGCATGCTCCAGGAGTGACATGAAACATGAAAAACACCCTCTGTCCCAAAAAAAATGCTGAAACTATGACGAAAGGTTAAGGTTTTAAGGTTAGGTTATTGCCTGCCTGACTTACCGTATTTTGTGGTAAACTCGATATGGTTTAACATAATCTTTTAGAATGTAGGTTTAAAAATTTTGTGTGATAACATTAATAAAACATATGATAAGAAAAAGAATCAGCTAAAAACAACTTTATTATAAATAAATAGGTTCAGTCTTCCTTTTAACGTCATCCCCGGTCGATTTTCTAAGCCAATTTGTAGGAAGAGTCGCCTTGCCGAACGATCAGTTCGGGGAGGTCGCATTTGTACGTGGCGCACGTTCTTCGGCACCTTTTGTCGCTCCAGCGTTATATGCGGACCGATAAGATCCCACTTTCGATCTCGCTTCCGTCTGCTTGGTACCTAACATCGACTCAACATATTTCAACATCCTGAAAAAAAAAAAAGGTTATTTTGATAATTTGAGGTTATCGGAATCTAATGATTCTGCAAGGATTCAATGAATTCCCCAAGCAAGGGTCCGAGCTAATTTTGTCAAGATTATTCCAGCAGCCTTCTTTGACTTCTTTCCTCAAAATGTTTTCAAAATCGTTTATTAGGTGTACAAAATGAAACTCAGCCACAGGGTAATTTGAATTTTGTAGATTTTAGCCGAGTTTCATTTTGTACACCTAGTAGTTCATTTTTTCAAAATTTTAAAATTTTAGGCGTTAAAGTCATCAAAAGTTGACCTTCTCCGTGTAAGAAGGTTATTGAAGTAGAACCATTAAGAAGGTTAATTTTTTAAAGGCTTGTAAATCGTAAACCGTACAGATATTGAAAAAATGCACTAAATAAATCTGTTGGAAATTTAATTTTCTTTAATTTTATTCTATTCATTTTTCTCTAGGACGCACTGTTTTCAAGATAAATTTATTTTTAAAAAAATTATTTTCCGAAAATGGTGCATCTAGAAAAAAATAATTAAGTACAAATTTATAGAGAATTAAATTTCCTACAATTTTTATTTATTAGGTGTACAAAATGAAACTTAGCCACAGGGTAAATTTGAATTTTGTAGATTTTAGCCGAGTTTCATTTTGTACACCTAGTAGTTCATTTTTTCAAAACTTTAAACATTTTAGGCGTTAAAGTCCATCAAAAGTTGACCTTCTCCGTGTAAGAAGGTTATTGAAGTGTAACCATTAAGAAGGTTAATTTTTAAAGGCTTGTAAATCGTAAACCGTTACAGATATTGAAAAAATGCACTAAATAAAATCTGTTGGAAATTTAATTTCTTTAATTTTATTCTATTCATTTTTTCTCTAGGACGCACTGTTTTCAAGATAAATTTATTTTTAAAAAAAATTATTTTCCGAAAATGGTGCATCTTAGAAAAAAATAATTAAGTGCAAATTTATAGAGAATTAAATTTCCTACAATTTTATTTATTAGGTGTACAAAATGAAACTCAGCACAGGGTAAATTTGATTTTGTAGATTTTTGCCGAGTTTCATTTTGTACACCTAATAAGAGTCGAAAGACAGAGAGCCTACGGAGGCCCTCAAGTTTTACTGTTGCCACTTGATTTGCATACTATGGATATTTAGGCCAAAAAAATTGTTTTTAAAAAAAGAGAAATTAGAGCATGATGTAAAAAAAACAATAGCCTATTCTTAGGCTTAAAATGGTCCTGAATCCTTCGTCCGGAGGACCAAAAACACGCGACACTATCATTAATCATGCGCACTAGAAAAAGGAAGGCACGAAAAACGATTTGCCTTTTAGTCGCGCATCCTTCCTATTAAAGCACCCGGTTTTACGTTCTAGAAACGCTCCTCTTCTCAAAACTGGGATTGTTAAATTCTGAATCCGTTAGGTCCTTGCTTTGTATTCAAGACTGAAAATGAATTTAGAGCTTATTTCGGTGCGTTAAGATCGTCAAAAAAGGCCAAAAATGTGGGATCATTGTGCGTGGTTGTAATCCCTAATTTTCCTCTACGAGGGGCCATAGAATCCCTTCATTCAAGAATTTTGCACATTTTCCTCCCCCCCCCCCCCTTTTTTCAGCTATTTCTGTCCAAAAACCCAATTTTCACCAAATTTTTGAGACTGTCAGATTTTGGGCATTTTTTCGGCTTTTCAGCCGAGCCTCCCTTGTTTCTGATTTTCGGATAAGAAGGCACTTTTTCATCAGATTTTTGGAGAGTGAGTCATGATTTTTGGGATTAACTTTATCTGCTGAAAAACTCCTTTTCTGATTGTTCGGACCTGTTCTTTCTTAAGATGTTAAGAGCCAGTGTTGCCAGATCCTGGGGCCCAAATTTGCAAAGCCAGTGTTGCCCAAATTTGGGGTTTTTATTTGTTCTTGTTTATTGTCTTATGGTTATTTATTAGTTTATTACCTTGCAAAGTCTATTTAAAACCTTTATTAATAAAAAAACCTATCGCAATAATTTTTCTTCACATTATACTTACTAAAAAAATTAGGAGGAATAGTTGGAAATCTGGGGGGGGGGGGACCAATGAAGTCGTTTGGCAACACTGTTAAGAGCTACCCCTCCCAGGAAAATTATGTGAGTTCTTTTGACTTTTGGAAAAGAAAGAAGCTAGAACTTACCAGGAAAACGTTTTGAAGTTGGGGTTTTCGCATGTGACCTCCCAATAGTACAAGCGATCCTTTCGAGGCATGACGACGAGTCCAAAAAGTGCTGTAGCCCGTCCTTCCCTTCCGTCCATCGTTGGCGGCGTCGGTGTTGAAGACGTCGAATCTTTACCCCTCGAGAAAAACATATACGCCAGCGGAACCGCCAAAGGCGCTGCAGCTGTCAGAAGACCCAAAGGAAGCGCTAACTTGAGAAGAATCAATTTCGCAGCGAATAAAAACGGAAGTTTGAGCAAAGCCGCACCGATGAGTCCAGCCAAAATGGGTTTAAGTAACGAACTCCCACCGCAGCTCCCAACTGCAAAAATAAATTTTTTTTTGTTTTTTGAAAATTCAGACTTACAACTAGGAAGAGCTAAAGATGGAGGCCATTTTTCAATCGTGCTATAACTTCCAGCATTGTCGTAAGTATCATAGGAAACCGGAGACGTGTTGTAACCTGCAAAATCTCCCTGAGCTCCACACGCTGCTGCACCGAGGATGGCCAAAACGATGAAAGAAAGCATTTTTTGGTTTCCTCTCTCCGAAAACTTGAAATGACACTGAACGTGTGGCTAAAGGGAGTTGCCTCTTTATATAGCCGGCGTGGGGCTGTCCATTGTCATGTAAACAAAAAAAAAGACTCCCACCTGACCCCAAAGACGCCCTTAAAAATGAACCACTTTCACCTTCAAACCTCATAAAAATGAAGATGGGACATCGTGATTTATGGTCTCGTTGATGGAAATTTTTTAAACACTTTTTGATTAAATCACGATTTTCGTCCACGCGTGTGCAAAACATTCGAACGGTAAATTTTTAACTTCCTCAAGAAGTTACTGTGATACCCTCGACCCCTGTTACTAGAAAAGGGTCTTCCAGACCCCGTAGGATAAATCTGATAAGTGATCTTTGCCGATCCTGACTTTGTCTGTGGTGCCGGCCGTCCGGCCGTCCGGCTGTCCGGCCGTCGGCCGTCCGGCCGTCCGGCCGTCCGGCCGTCCGTCGCCACTTTTTCCGGAACACTTCACGGCCGCAATTTTCATCCGATCTTCACCAAATTTATACACAAGCTTCCTTTCACAGAAATCTTGAAAATGACGAGAGCTTTTTTCGAAATTTTTCAAAATGGCGGAGATATGACTGTTCAAAGATTTAAAATGAGCGCTGTGGGCGTACTGTTGGTCGATCTTCACCAAATTTTCACTAAACATTCCTTGAATTATTTAAAAATTTTCCATGTTTTTAAAATTTTAATTTTCCAAAATTTTTTTTACTTAATAATTTTTCTAGGCAGAAATGTGAGTCACTTCGCCGGCTCGAGGGCGGCCTCTCTTTGGCTAACCGTACTGAATTTCTACTTGATATAAAATTTTCAAAATAATTTTTTTTTTTTTTTAACTTCCTCAAGAATTTTTTTAACGGAAAATAAAATGGCGATTTATTAGGTACTTAATTTTTATTTTTTTTTTCAAAAACAGAAAACGAACAACAAAAAATACCTAAAATTTCTAACTTCCTCAAGACTTACTGCGATACCCACCAAATTTATTTCACAACTTTTACAAAAATTTAGTTCTCCTACTTAATACTTCCTCCTCCTGTATCCTTGAGGAAGTTATCGTTGGAAGCTCTTCAAACCGGAACTTTTTTGAGAACTGATAATGAAGGGTGGCTTTCATTCCAAAAACTTTTTTGCCAATGAATTTTTTGGATCAACAAAACTTTTCAGATTCAGCAGCCATTAGCAAGCCCATGTTACTTACAAGATTTTGGGGCGTTTTCCTCGGTTTCTGGACCTAAGTTCAAGGTTTTTTGAACCTGAAAACCCCCATTTTCCGGAATTTTCACGGTTTTAGGATTTAGGGTTAGGAACCTTGAAAGGCAGACGGATTCCCAAATTTGCCATCGCCTTCTTCAGCTCCTTTTCGGACCCCCCCCTCCTTTTTAAAATTGGGTTTTTTGGGTTTTCCTGGGGGATTTTGAGTGAGTGTTGAATGCGAAGATGCTTGAGTTTGTGATAGTTGGAATCTTCGAACAAAAAGAAATGGAATTAAAAATAATGTGTTTCTTAGGTCGATTTTAACGGATTTTAGCTCGAAAACGCTAAAATTTGACCTTTTTTAAAGTTGTCAAAATGGTCATATGAAATGTCAATCAATTTGAAATTTGCCGTAGATTACGTAAATCTAGTTTGAAG